>JAYESD010000009.1:170385364-170557553 GCA_036927565.1 Tuctoria greenei | reverse complement strand
AAAGGGTGAACATACTGCCGGCCCAACCCATAAGGTTCACAAGCACTAGGCACCTGAAGCCCAACCAAACAAAAGAAACACCAAAAGATCTAGTAGTAAGACGCTCTGCCTACAGCAAAAGACGGTTGTAGGACCCTCAAGGATCAGTAAAGGTGCCATGCCAAAAGTTCTGAGCACGTTGAGTTTCCCCTTGGTAGACCCCTAGCTGAGCTGATAGTTGTATTAACATTGATCACTGGTTGGAGTTGCAGCATCCCTCTGCCTTCGTGGAATACTGATTCTTGTGTGGGGGATGTTCTCGTGTGCCACAGTATGTGACACACCACATTCACTGACAACCACCGCCTGCAGCATCGAGGGTGGAATAGGAGGGTAAGGGCAACAAGACTCGAGATCAGATAAGTCAAGAAATTTAACCGAACCAGTGAAAGAATTGTTACCTGATGTAGGAGGGTTGTGATCCTCCTCCTCAGTCCCATTGCCCGCCCCCCTCTACGAGGATCCTGCAGTAGGTTTCTTCCTGTTGCCGTCGAGAATTTGTTGAATCCTTGCGCTTCGTCTGACAGTCCTGGGGGCCATCAACTCTTTCCCTTTGCTGTCTCCAATCATCAGCTCCTTCCTTTTTTCACCTGGGGTCCGTTGAGGTGAAGTTTCTCTGCATTGTTCTGACAGAGATATGCCCTTTTCTTTTTCATTTCCAGTTTTAGCACGGCGGATACCTCTGGCTATCATTGAGACCAAGTTGGTCATGGGAAGGAGGTGCAGAGCACTCCGCTGAGATGTCTGTGATAACCACTGAGTTCTTCCTTGCGTTGTTTGCGGGGTCTTGCATAAGCAGTTGCACTGGTTCAGAAGGTGGCAGGTGAGGGACCATGCTGGAGCTTGGACCAAAGGGCTCCAATAACTGGGCGTTCCACCAGGCATTCGGAAAGTGAGGAAAGGCATTCAGAGAGTGAGGTAAGGCCACCGCCAGTATCCTTCTTAGCAAGTTGGAGTCAAAGGGCAGAAGCCAATTCGGGCGTTGACTGTTGTCTCCATTACCTCCCAGGTTGAGGATTGGATGTCCATGAAGAATCTGACTAGGTCCCTGCACTTGACCATGCACAGAGCTAGACGACTCTACTGAGATAGCTGAGGAGTCATGGTTTCCAGACCCAGATCCGCTGAAGTGGTTGTGATTGTCAGCAAGCTCATGATGGGGCTAGTGGTTCCAGCCCTGGCCTGGGGGCGGGTTATTCAGGTTCATTCCAAGGTTGGCAATAAGCTGGTCCCAGTGAGGGTCCCCCAGCACTTCCTGCTCTCCAACAGCTATGTGATCTTCTTGAGGTTCTGCATGCATGTGATGAGGGTTCCCATCATCAGGGGGGTGTCCTCCATCGGAACATCCCCATCTGTCTCCATCAAGTTGGGGATGTAAACCGGGCAGGTCCAAGACCAACCACGCCCATCTTTGTTGCCCTGTCTCAGCACTAAGCTTCGTGGGATGTCTCTGAAGTCGTTGTACATGCATTTGACGAGGACCAAGCCAAGCGCCCTTCGGATTCTTCCTCTGTAGAAGTCGTACTCGTCCACTGGAATGAAGCCTTCTGCATCCACAGCAATGATGTAATCTTCATGGGTATTGTGATGTAGCCCTGGCAGGTTGACCACAGCCCGCGGAAGTCTGTCCGGGCCTCCGTCTTCAATCTGCATGTTCTGATCTAGGAGGAACCTTGTCAGATCAATGTGGAAGTTGGCCATGGTGGAGTGAGTGGATTGCGCTCTGGGGAGTTGGTGTGCTTAAGTGGGATCGCCGGTGTTCTTGGAGAACACCGTCAAGGCAAGGCTTTGCGAAGATGAGAGGAGCTGCTTTGGAACTGTGAGAAGAACGGTGTTCTTGGAGAACTCCGTCAAGGCAAGGCTCAGGGGGGTGGGAGGGCTAAAGAGTTTGGGTTAGAGTTTGGGTTAAAAGGAATGGGGATATCGTGGAAGCTATGACCGTCTTTAATTTCACTATCCAAATTTTACAACTTCTATAGGCAGAGTTGCAATGGATTTGGATGTGTCCATATCTAAAACAACCTTTGCACCTAAAGGTGCTGGTGCATTGAAATCTCAAGTGCAAGGGGCTGAGGCATCGGAAGCAACGTCTCAATACAGTGGATTCCCTAGGCTGCGGCTGAGGTCTCTTCGCCATGATGACAGCGTCACTGTTTTGGGTTGAGCGGTGAGAGATGGAGGGACAGATGGAACCGACGCGCTGGGAGCAGTAGTTGGGCAGTAAATGCCAGCGCTTTGCTTCTGCGAGAAATCCACCCAATTGATCTGCCGAGTTAAAGAAGGCCTCTCACCGCTGTGCGGTTCCATGCAAGCCTGAAGAGGGTGGCGCTGCATCCTAGCAATAGGGCTAGGCATAGCCGCCATCCACTTGGGACAGCGCGGTGGGAAAAGGTCCACGTCCCCTGACCAATTCAAACTGTGAGCAGTTCAACCGCTAATGCGGAGGAGCGTGTTCTTGGGCGTGATGCCCAAGAAAGGCACACAAAAACGACCGGGAGGGTTTTTGAATATGATCGGGGCCATGAAATTTTCTAGAGAAGAGTTCCCCCACGGGGATTATCAAACCCCAAGGAGCACACAAAAGAACCAAAGCAGATATTATGTGGGGGGGGGGGGGGTATGATGTTCTTTCCCCCGGAGTGGAGAGGCACGGAGTCGACAAAAGATAGCTTTTTGTTGTTTATTCTTTTTGTTCTTGATCTTCTGCTTGTGACCAAAGTCTAGCTACCATGTTCATCCTCCTCCCAGCGCCTCCGTTTTGCCTCCCAGTTGGGTCCGACGTCCCGCCAGAGAAGAAAGTAGACGTCGAAGGATTCGGTGGTGATCCTTCTCAAGGAATGAACCAGCAGCCCAACCTGATTGTTGGCCACCGAGAAGCAAAACACACGATCATGCACGATAAGGACATGAAACCCTCCCGGCACGCCACCGAGCACAGAATGAAGGGCCAGCCCGACGTCCCTCTCGGAGAGGAGAAACGTGTACCGACGGAAGACCGCCAGCATTAGGAAGGAGCCCTGAATGGAGGAGCTCGGGTGATGGACCGAAGACCTAAATCGCCTAAGAACGAGCTCTTGAAACTTTTTTCCCTTGCTGAAGTCCCATTGTAATGATGTTGCTAGCTCCCGCACACCGTACATCTTCGGTGCACAGAGGCAGAAGGCTGGAAGCAGCAGATAACCTAAGCGACATGGTTAGTGCGGCCGGAGATGGGGAGGGAATAGGTGGCGGCTGCATCGGGGAGTTTTGCTGCGGTGGAAGAGCGGCGAAGGTACGAGCAAGCGGAGGAGCAGGAGCGGAGCGAGGGAGCGGCCATGTTTGAACTTCTTCAACCTTGCCAATTTGGGTAGATGTGTATGGGCAAGACATGCGCAGTTGTGTACCGTTTGAGAGGAAGAAGTCACAGGACGTAGAATTATCAAACTCACGTCCGTTGTCGCTTTGAACAGCTCTGATGGTGCGTCCAAACTGAGTGAAACACGAGCGAAGAAATGAGACAACACGGTGAATGTCTCAGACTTCAGGCGCAAGGGAAATGTCCAGGAATACTGAGAGAAGTCATCAAATGCCACCAGATAGTACTTGTAGCCCGAAATATTGATGACGGGAAAAGTCCACAAGTCATAATGTAGAGTTCAAAGGCAAGCACACCATGAGAGTCGTAGTTAAGAAAAGGAAGTCGGACATGGCATCCTAATTGGCAAGTGTGGCAAACGGACCCACGGGTGTCCCTGGTACACGAGATGGCTGAACTACTCGGCATCAGCGTGGCAAAGGGACCCATGGTGAATGCCTTCCTATCTGGATTATATTTTAATATTTAAGAGATTTATATACTATGTAAGTCATATAATCTACTCTTACTCAGGTTTACACAAGAGGACACGCTATGAGCTTACATGGAGGACACAAAGGCTTACACAAAAACAACACGGCGGTTGTCCAAGATGAGAAGAGTTACACATGCACAAGATTAAGAGTTACACTACACGAGATTCAACTTCACGCGCATTTCTGCAACATGTCACCTTCCATGGTGCATAATACACATCGTTGAAAGGATATCGAGTATATTTTCTAATTCAACAAACGGTGTGTCATTTGGACTTCCCAATTAGGAGTTATGGCCAAATTACAGATGACTTCGCAAAAGGTGAGAAGACGCGCGAGAATTGAAGACCACTTCGTGATTTATTCACCGGTTGGCCTTCCAACTGTTAACGTGGTGACTTCAGTTGACACGTACCTAGGAGGTTAGTTCCTAGTATAAATATCACCGAAGTGCTACAGATAAAGCAACATTTGATCATTTGAAAATTTGATGACCAGCATAGTTTTGCAGTTGAACTGTTGAGTGTCATGCACACTTTTGTTCTTCCATGTTCTTCTTAGACTTGTGAAGAGATCTCTCTAGGATCCCTTGATTCATGTTGTTAGCTTCTGGGCCTTTGTGTGGATTAGTCCCGGTTTGTGTTTTACGGTCGTTCGGAGATTGATTCGAAGCCCTCAAGATTTTGACGTCTCTCCCCATCGCTTGGTCAATTCGAACCTTGGCAAATACAAAGCTAGTTGGCCCAATTTGTAATTTTGTGGTCACTGGATGATCAAGTCGAAGTCCTCAAGCTTTCAATGCCTCTCTCCCCGTTGTTTGGTCGCATCAAACTTTGGTAGGTATAAAGCTAGTTATCACAACTGAATTTCAGCTAGTTATCCTATGTTCCTACCTTCTGTCATGAAGATCAAGTCACCCTCGGGTTGTGCCAATGACTATGCAGAAGGCGAGTGTTGAGTTTAATCTTCTTTTCTAGAAATAATAGATGTTGAGATCAGGGAAGGATGTTAGATGATCTCAACATTGCAGGAGCCCTAGTCAGTTTTGAGTTGGAGTTGTAGTAGGTTTAGGAACGGAGTCCTAGTTAGATTGTGGATCAAATCCTTACAAAGAGAATGCGGAAGTTAGGAAAGCAATCAGTTTGTGACAAAGATTGTTCGCTTATTAAAATACACCCAATTGGAATCGGGCGCTTCTCCAACGTTGTTGCATCAAAAAGTGTAGTTGTAAATACGCTTCCTTAAGCTCATCGATGTGTACTCCTAGGCTGTTCAAGAAAGGACGAAGGTTTCTTGGTTACGACTAGCTAAAGATCACTGGCCATCTCACGCCGTAGACTCGAACCACAATTTCTCCTAATAGGAGTCAAGTTGCTCGTAAACATGCATGTTGATTATATATATATATATATATATATATATATATATATATATATATATATATATGCGACGCCTAGGCGGTGCCTAGGCGTCCGGTCGCTCCGGGCCGGACGCCAAGACCGGTCGCCTCGCCTGGAGGACGTCGAACTCGTTGCTAGGAGGCTGGGAGGAGTTCAGTCGCACGCTGGGAGATAAGGAGAAGATCGGGCGTGACGCTAGAGGCCGGGAGGAGGTCGGAGGCGGCGCTAGGAGGCCGGAGCATGTCCGAGGCGGCGCTGGGAGGCTAGAGCAGAGTCGGGGGCGGCGCGAGACTGGAGTAGAGTCGAGGGCGGCGCTGGGATTGGGAGGGAGAGGAGGCACGAAGCTGACTGTGAGAGAAGGCTGCTAGGGTTAGAGAAAAAGAGTATGGGTCACACCTTTAACTTTAGGCCCAGCCCAATAACTCAGCAGTCTGACAGTCATCTTGATGCCACCGTCCCTCTATCAGCCACACGTGACTCAGATCCCGGCGGCACCCTCCCAGATCCCGACGGTCCAGCCTCTGTCCCCCCCCCCCCCCCCCCCCGCCTCCCCTCCTCGACTCGCTGTCATCGCGCCTCCTCTCCTCAGCCCGCCGCCGCCGCCGTCCCTCTCCTCAGCCCGCCGCCGACCGTCGCCTGGCCGGTCGCCTAGGCGGGCGCCTGGGCGTCCAGGCAGCAATTTACATCCTTGATTGAGACGAAAATTTAGTCAAGGTAATTTCATGTCCCAATATTGTTGGAATTACAACAGCGAGAAGATGTGCAGGAACTGAAGACCACTTTGTGATTCCTTCTTTAGTCTTCCAACTACCCATGTGGTGACTTCAGTTCACAAAAAAACAACCTTTCATCATTTGATAATTTGATAAAAAAAAATATGTACGATAATGTGGTGACAAGTGTGCGCGTAAGAGATAGAGAGACCGACATTTTTCCTATCACAATAGGGTTACACCAAGGATCAGCCTTTAAGTCCTTACATCTTTTCCTTAGTGATGGATGAGGTGTCAAAAGATACAAGGGGATATCCTTTGGTGTATGCTATTTGCTGATGATGTAGTGTTGGTAGATGAAACTAAGGATAGTGTTGATAGAAAATTGGAGCTATGGAGGCAGACCTTAAAGTCTAAAGGGTTTAGACTTAGTAGAACCAAGACCGAGTATATGAGATGCGACTTTAGTGATGTCGGGTGCGAGGATGGTAATGTTAGTTTACAAGGACAAGTAGTACCTAGGAGAGACACATTTCGATATTTAGGATCAATGTTACAAAGCAATGGTGATATTGACGAAGATGTTTGCCACAGGATCAAGATCAGATGGATGAAGTGGCGACAAGCATCTGGAATCTTATGTGATAAGAAAGTTCCACAAAAATAGAAAGGAAAATTCTATAGGACGGTGATCAGACATGTGATGTTGTATGGAGCATAATGTTGGCCAACTAAAAGACAACATGTCCAACAAATTAGTGTTGCGGAGATGCGCATGCTACGGTGGATGTGCGATCACACAAGAAGAGACAAAATTAGGAACGAGGTGATACGTGATAGGGTAGGGGTGGCACCGATTGAGGAGAAGCTAGTCTAACATCGCCTACGGTGGTTTGGTCATATCCAGCGAAGACCTCCAGAAGCACCGGTTAACAGTGGGATTATAAAGAGTAGAGAAAATTTTAGGAGGGGTAGAGGTCGACCAAGGTTGACATGGCAGGAGGCGGTGAAACGAGACTTAAAGGAGTGGAACATACCTAGAGATCTGGCTCATGATAGGACTACATGGAAATTAACAATTCAGGTGCCAGAATCTTAGTTTATTCGTAATTTGTTACTCTTATCTTCTTTCTTATTAATCCATTTCTAAAATAAATAAAATATAGAATCTTATTTTATTTGTATTTTTATTATTATTTTTTTACTTTCATCTTATTTTCTATTACTTTTCTTCAAAATTGTTGGGTTTCATTTCTAGACGACTCCAACTTGTTTGGGATAAAGGCTTGGTTGTTGTTGTTGTTGTAGCAGTTGAGTGCCTTGCACACCTTTGTTCTTTCTTATTCTTCTTGAACTTGTGAAGAGATCTCTCTAAGATCCCCTTATTTGTGTTCTTGACTTCGGGCCTTTTGTGTGGATTGATCCCAGTTTGCGGTTCTACAACCGTTCAGAGATAGAGTCGAAGCTCTCAAAACTTCCGTGCCTCTCCCCATCCCTTGATCACAACCAACCTTGGCAGGTACAAAACTAGTTATCACAACTGCATTTCAACTAGTTATCCTTTGTTCATACTTACTGTCGTGAAGATCGGACCACCCTCAGGTTTTCCCTTATTACTAACGTAGTAAAACATACTTGAATTCCGATAGGATCAACCAATAGAAGAACAATAAAAAAGTCGGAGAAGAGAACTGGACTTTGCAAAGCAAAATAGCATCACGAGAATTATTTTATACTTCAAAAGAACGTAGAAAGAAGATAAGAAATTTAAAACATATTATCCTTTTCTTTTACAAACAGTCACCTGGTTAACGTGGCAAATTTTACTAAGTGGAAATAATTGCATTATGGACAAGTGAAAGGTAACGTTGAAAGCAAAGGAACTAGGAAATTCATCGGCATACCACAGAAGTTTTCAGTGTAGTCATAATATATGACATTGCATATGGTTTCAAATGTAATGGAAAGTCTTCCGGATCTGGTGCCAGTGGCTGGAAAAAAAAAAGGAAGGAGATGTAATTTTACACAAACTTTGAGCGAGCTGCCATACGCAATGAGCAAACCTGAAAATCTTCAAATTCTTTCCCTTTAGTTAACTGCTCAATTATCCATACAAGCAAATTATTGTGTCCCTAAAAAAAAGAATTACGAACTATGACAAAGCAACTAAAATAGACGTAAATTCAAGGTCTTTTCCACAATTTACCTTTCGGATGATAGGATGATACTGAGGTTCCCAGATATACAAGATAGAATCAAGGAGATCCTGGAATGAAATAAAAGTTAAGGCTTGGTAGGAGAAGCAACGGTACAAGACTGGTCTTCCAGCTTCAAGCTAGTCCTCTACTGCTACTTCCCTTTTATAGTTTATGTTGCTGAAATGTATTTCTTTTTCCACTTCTTTTACCACTAAAAGCAGTGCCTCTTTTTGTTTTGATTAATAAATAAAAAGTAGAGGACTCCTCTACTGTAATTACGCTATAAAAAATAACAAACAAGGCTTGTACAAAACGTTGAGAAAAAAAGTAACAATCTAGGGAAAAAAAAACTTACTTCAACTGCGGGTTCTACATCATAACCAAATGCATATCGTATCTCAGGATTTTGTTCAAGACGATCAATCACACTGTAAAACTGGTCAGAACCCTGCAAAAAGCCTAATTATAGAACATGCTATCTTAAGTTCTTAGAAACTAATAATGAGAGGAAGTACCTTAATGTGTGGTTCGAGAGTAATGAGTTGGCGAAGAATTGCAAACATTTTGTTGTGATACCTAACTAGTTTAACCGAGTCAAACTTTCGCTTCAACAACAAAAAAATATACATATGCATTATTAGTATGCATGTACATCAAGATGCACAGATTGTTCTAAGTAGTAAGATACATACCCTCTGCATACATAAGATGGTCCTGAAATGAGGGTGATCAACACTGTTAATGGCATACTTTGATCTAAATTCAGGACTCAATTTCTCAAGAATTTCCAAGCCTGAATAATCAACCTGCAAATGAGGATTTCAATACGCACAAAATGTCTTAAAACTTGTCAAAAAATAGTTTTAAACAAGCAAAGGAGTTACTTCTTTTATGATGGAAAACATGAAAAACACCAACACTACCAGTACAACAACAAGAACCAAACATTTGTCCCAAACATGTTGGGGTAGTCTGTTGGAAATCCAACGAAAATAAACTTGAAATTTTAATTGATTAATTCCGTCGAGGGCGGACAGCTATATATAAGACCCTCTTACAAGCAATTCAACTCATCCTAGAACTCTATCTCCAATATAACTAGGGCTCTTATCTGTACTTAACTTGTACTGGGACTCTTCTCTAAAACTAATTTGGACTCTACTCTAAAATATTCTAAAAAACAAGATTATATTCAACAATCACCCTCTAATCTTGTTTTTCTAGGATACTCTCACTAATTGATACATTTTAGAGTGAGCACTACACCCCCAAGAGACGAATTTGTGTGGTCACGTGACTCGCGTCTTCAACCCCTTGTGGGCCCTTGGATGGACGCAACTACATACCGAACACACTTAATTTGGATGGACACGACTATACCCTAGAGTGAACACAACTACACCTCCTGAGATAGACATATCCATCCTGAGCACAAATTTGGATTTTATCCCTGTAGTTTATACAACTACACCCCCTGGGTATGGACACATCCATCTCGAGCACTTTTTGAGACGTTGATGACCACCTCGTCGCGAACAACCTTGATCACATTCATGGGCACAACTCCCTTGTATGCCGCAAACACCATCACCGCTTGGGTCCACCAACCCAGCAAATCTTCTCATCTGTTGTGGGCTCGCACAACCCAATCCTTCTTGGTTTGTTCCTCCTTTTCCTCTTCATCCCTATTCCCTAATAGGCCCACCAGGCCCAACATGAGACCCACCTGGCCGAGCCAACCCTAGGGTGACTCGCGCCTCAGTGACTGTCGACGCCTCCGTTCATCTTCTGTAATAGCTCAACAACAGGCTTCGCATCGCTCCCTCGTCGATGTTGCCGCTTGCGCGCCGTCGCAATGGTTGCGCACCATTGCAGTGTCGTCGCTAGCCCGAGCTCCGTGCCCAAGGCCTCGTGCGGTTGGCCTGTGGACTCGCGCGCTTCCACGTTCCCCTTCGTCGTTCGGTCGTCGAGCACGTCGATCCGTCGACCCAAAGCATACCACCCTTACTACGATCTGCGGTGCCACCGCGTCTGCACGTCGCGTCGTGCCACTGTCGTAGATCCGAGGGGCGTTGTCGGAGCTCCGCCTGATGCTAAGCTGACACGGTAGTGGACGCGCCCACCTACGCGTTGATCCACTTCCAATTCACTGATTCCCACTCGAATCTGTCGGGATCTGCGCCGCCACCCAGGTACGCCTCTGCAAAGCTCGTCTCCCTCCTTCGATCCGGCGAGCTTTGCCTTCGAATCGACTGATTCTGAACAACTTGTCGAGTCCTCCTGCCCCTAGCCGCCCGACAGAAGACATCCTCTCAGGGGCAACACGCAAATATCTAACCTAGCTCTGATGCCAATTGTTGGAAATCCGACTAAAATAAACTCGATTTTTATTGATTAATTCCGCCAGGGGCAGGCGGCTATATATAAGACCCCCTTACAAGCAATTCAACTCATCCTATGACTCTATCTCCAATCTAATTAGGACTCTTATCTTTACTTAACTTGTACTAGGACTCTTCCCTAAAACTAATTTGGACTCTCCTCTAAAATATTCTAAAAAAACAAGATTATATTCAACAATATAGACTAGATATTAGCCCAACCATTTTATGTTTTTCTTTAAAAAAGGAAGTAAAGGAAAGATACAGAGACAGATAAGAGCAACAAAATGGGAGTAAACTAAGATTCAAGGTGTTAGCTGATCTAACAGATTTGGAGTACTAGCCCTAGTTAGAATAGAGTTAGAGTCCTAATAGGAGTCAAAATTGATTGTAACTGGGCTATATAACACCTGTCTAATTGGAATAGACGAACCTCCTATATTTGTGACCCTGGAAATCCAACAATCCGGTAATCAGAGCGAGGTTACGATTCGTGGGGCCAGAATTTCCGCTTGCTCGGTGAATGTCTTGCTAGAAGATAAAATTTCTTGGAATTGAGGTTTAGTATCTTTTAGCTGTTTACGCAACTCATCTAGAAAATTTTTTACACCTCGATGGGAAGGGTCTCGAACCTCGGCCATGTGTCGAAGTAGGCGACCCGAGGTGAAGCATCATCAGACGTGTGGACAAAACAGAACCAAGGAGGCTTTGAGATGGGCATGACCTGGTGTTGGTGGTTTTAGCTAAGACCACCTGAAGTGTAGCCAAAGCTCCACGTTTCAGTCATTAAAAGTACACAAGAGGTGTACGCATGACATGGAGAATAAATCAAGATTGTTTCAATATGCCCTAATAACGAAGACCAAATACACAGCATGGACTATTAAGATGAAGATTTTTTTAAGAAGCGGGGAGTGGAAAGTTGTGGATGCAAAAGTCAAGGTTGATCCAAAGTACGATCTGATGACTCTTGCAACCATCTATCAAGCTATTGATGAAGATACTCTCATGCAGATCCCCGAGAATGAGACGGTGAAAGATGCTTGGGAGTTGCTCAAGGTCAAGTTCTTAGGTGAAGAACATGTGATGGAAGGATCCAAACTTTAGGGCGAGCTTGAATTTATGCGCATGAAGAAAACTCCATCGAAGATTTTGCCACACGTGATGATCATTGTCACAAAAATATGTGATCTCAGTGAAAAGTTAAAGATGGGTATATTGTGAAGAAATTGTTGTGTGTTCTCCCTTTTACGTTTCTCCATATTGCATCTACTATTGAGTAATTTTTTTATTTGAAGACAATGACTGAAGGAACTCGTTAACAAACTTGAGGCACATGAGCAACGAGCGCATGACTTCAACAACTACGAGCATGAAGAAAAACTCTTTCTAACAAGGCAGGAGTGGGAGGAACAGATGAAGGGGCATGAAGGTTCGTTGAGGAAGGATGGTCGCATGAGGCGCTCATGACATAGTTCGTCTAGTGATGACAAGGAGAAGCTTACTCGGGACCAGTGTCGAAGATGCAAGAAGTTTGTTCATTGTGCTAGGAAGTGTCGCTTCAAGCTCAATTAGGGGGCACATACGACGATGGTTGATGAGGGCACCCTGATGATAGCAAGAGTGTGTCCTATTGAGACGCACACGATAGTGGAGAAGGCGCGGCCACTACCAGAGGAGTTGGTGGAAGCACGTATATTCGTGCATCTCAGGGACCACGATAGTATCCACAAAAAAATTTAGAAGAACTCCAATTAAACTTGTAATACTCTCTCATTCCCAAATTACTTGCCATTAGGACAAAGTTTTAGTTCAAAATTGAATTAAAAAACTTGCCCTAATGACAAGTAATTTGGGAAAGAGGGAGTAGCAGCATCTCGAATTTGCTTCAACCATGGAACCTCCGGACCTACTTCAGAAAAATCACAGCTTTGGGTTCCATGTTCATGAGCTCGCAAATGTAAACAATGTTCTCCTAAGTGCCCTAAAACTATTCAACAAGTTACAAGTCATTTTATTATAATGTCTTCCAAGGTCTTTGTAATTGACTGAAGTCTCACATCTTACCTATTTGGTAAATTTCACTGACCTAATATGTTATGGATAATAGATGGGCCCTTATGGACGCCTCCAAGGAAGGGCAAGTTAGTGGATCTATCTTGCTAATTATACTTGAATAATTTCAGCTATAACATAATACTATTATTAATAATGAACCATAGCTCTCACATACTCTTTTTTGTGATTATAAATAATTAGGTTTACACCAGCAAGCTACAATACCCAGATATTAGTGGGTAACAGGACTATTGTGGATTTGGACAAAAAAAAAAAAAAAAAAAAAAAAAAAAAAAAAAAACAGGACTATTGTGCAAGGAACAATCATTTCTAGCACCAATACCATTTGCATTATTGAATAAAAGTCTTGATCAATCAAATAATATTTTTCAAGGAACAATACCTTTGAACAGTCATCTATTGCATCCACCTCCTTCAACATATCAATATAAAGTGGAAGATATCTTCCAAATTCATCTTCAAACTGGATCATTATACACACAGAAATAGTTGCTAAAAATTAAGAAACCAAACCAGATCACTGAGATTCCCAAGCAGGAGTCAACAAAAGCACTAACCTCCCAATCCCATTTTACTCTATGATCGATTAATTCCATTGGAGGATGGTGTGCCTTTGTACGTAGATCTTTCTTCTGCTTTGCCAACCAACACGTGAAGCTATCTGCAGCACTGTCTACATCCTTTTCTTCTAACACTATGTCCTAGTATGGTTTATAAACATGTATAAACAATGATTTGCATTGATAATGACACTTTCAACTTGAATAGTAACTAAATTCAAAAATAAAATCATGTCACAGGGCAGATACCTGAATCTGTGCATCCAAATTGCAGGACAAGAAGTCGTATAGTTCATGACATAGTATAATAAGATCCTTTTCAACATCATCACTTACACGTGAATTCCACATGCAACTCAGCTTTCTAAATGCACATGGTAGCTCGTCATCAATGCATTTTATTAGAGATGGGAGCAGCTCATCCATAACAAAAAGTCGAAGCCATCCATCTTTGGCAGCACCAGCAAACCGCACCAAAGCACGGCAAAAGTGAATACCGTCTCGAGCTGCTTCACTATCTACCCAATATCCAAATAGGCTCACTCTTAAACTCCAAAAGCAACCATGAACTAAAAGATACCTGCAATAAATGAAAATGTTAATAATTTTCTGTTTTCTGTAGCAAAGCTAAATATAAAGAGAGCAAAAGGTAAGCAAAGATTATATTGGTACCCAAGAAGAGAATTTGAAGACATGTCTTCCGGATCTTGATGAGAGGTAATATTTTGACTACTTGATTCTAGGGAAGACATAATTGCAAGCAATTGGCAAACTGCACGAGTGAATTCAAGCAGTATAGAATTCTTCGATTCCTCTGGAATCTTCCCAAAATAGTATGGAACTTTTGCTCGACCTTCATATAAGAGACCAAACCAGGCAGGGTAGAGTAATTTTTGGCAATGTCCAAGCAACGGTGTTAAGAATTTCAACATCCATTCCTTCCAGACTTCTTTAGGACAATATCTAACTAATGGAATAATTATGGCAAGGATAACTTTCCTTAAATGCCTAAATTCCATTGAGTTGAAATCCACAAAAGCACTAATGAAACTTGAACTATCCAAAAGTTCAGCAAATGCTCCTTCAAGAGACATGCATAGACCCAAGACTCTGTACCTGCAGCAACACATAAGCAATCATGTACCAGATACAATATCGACATAAATTCGCTCTGCTACTAACTAAAAGAAAAACGAAACATGAATGGACTAAAATAGTAAATGATACAATGATTACAATAATTTTATTTTAAAACTACCAAGTACCATAAACCATATACACTAAGATAGTCATGTGTTAGAGTTTTTCCTCTTGGGTGTGCGCAGCGGAGAATGCAGGTGGGACCGGGAATTAGATCTTAGAGGGTAGCGATAAGAACAGGGAAGCGGAGAAACTGTGTTGCGGCTGGATTTAATTAGATCTTAGAGGGTAGCGATAAGAACAGGGAGGAGATAAAACACTGTCGCCCTGGCTGGATTTCATTAGATCTTAGAGGGTAGCGATAAGAACAGGGAGGAGGGGAAACAATGTCGCCTGGTCTGGAAGAAATCCAGCCAGGGCGATAAAACAGCCCCTTGAGATAAGGGAGACTTTATTTATTCGATGCCAATTACAGAACTATGCTGTCACCTTTATAGATAGTAGCTGTGCTATTCTTTGCCTCCAGGAAACCAAAATTGAAGCCATAAACTCATCTTTTCTGAGAAAGCTCGGCCCCAAAAGAATCAACAAATTCACTTTCACCCCATCTGCTGGATCTTCGGACCGAATCCTGGTCAGTTGGAATGGCTTGCTACTGCGAGAAACAGTTGTGGAATCCCTACCCTTCGCCATCATGTTGTGCTTCTCCTCCCTCCTGGACGAAAGCACCTGGAATCTGTCCTCTGTTTACAGCCCATGCCAGGGGCAGCTCAGGGTTGACTTCACCCAGGGGCTTTGGGACTTAGAGATCCCAAACGACACCAATTGGATGATCATGAGAGATTTCAACTTCTACCGATCACCGGAGGATATATATAGATATATACATATATACTACTCTTTACTCTAATATTGTAAATTGGCTCCTAATATCTCCCTCCAAGTACAATAGCTAAAAACAAGCAAGCAAATGAGTATACAATCAACGGAGACACAAAATGTGGAGCCAAAATCACTGGAATAGTAAAAAGAAAAACCAATTTAACTTAAGTATAGGAAAGAAATTGAACCCAAAATTCCCCGCTCAAGCCCACCCACAAAAGCTAGCCACATGACACCTCGACATAAAAGGATAGGAACAACAGAACTGTTAAGCTTGATTAATATATGATCATATTAAATACTGGATATGTGGGACTTTGATGTTCAACACTCATGCACATGCTCTCTAGTATATAATTGCACAAGAAACGTACTCACCCACGGTCTCTGATTTCCTCTAACAATTTTGTTGTCTTAAGACCTTCATTCATCGGGGACTTTGCTTCTTTAAGTTCTTCAAAGAGATTGCAAGCAATTTGATCGTTCCAGAGACTGTGTATGCACCGAAGTAACTAAAAATATAAACAAGACACAAAAAAGGTGTGAAGGTCAGCCAAGAAGACCCACAAGGTAAACCGAATTAATGTATTCATTTATTTATTTTTTTTTGGGGGGGGGGGGGGGGGGGTACCTGTAACAACAAAGGAAGGATCCAGCATAGAAGGGAAACAAAATAAGTATGATCAGATCGTCCATCTATACTAGCTTTGAGCTCATCCTCACATAATTTCACCATATTGTAAACCATCTCCAAGAAAGGGTTGTCACAAAACAGACATGACAACCCAAAACCATTACAGAGAAAAGTAATGTCCCAGTCTGATTTGTGCCATATCATATTTAGAAGATTAAGTATACAATGAACTACATTCCTGTGCGCAGAGTTCCTGTAAAGAAACTCAAAAGTTATTTCACTCTACATCATATTTACAGTCGTGAACATTACCCAATCCAAAAAAAAAAATGAAGACATGGTTTATGAAAAAATATATTCTACTTTGAACATTATACTGCATGTTTTAACAGACACATAAAAGAGGGTAGGAACAACAGTTAAACATGCCATACCTGAGACAAACTATTACAACAAAGCTTTGACATAGAATATTGTGCTCTTCAAGAAGTAAACAACCCTTTAAATGATGACCATGTGCCTTTCCATAAAACCTCTGTAACATCAATTAGAAAATTTTAAATAACAGAATAAAGTCAGCTATGTATATCTTAGATGAGTAAAGTAAACACTTACCAACATTTGTGGGTGAACAATACCAGTAAAGTCATCTTGACTCTTATGATCATCTTGACTCTTATGATCATCATCAAACTCATTGTGGTCAGATATATCCATTGCCATAAGCCTCTAGGATTAAATAGAAAATGAATAATAAAAAATGAAGAGTAAATGGATGTAATGACCAATTAATAGATAGAGAATACATGTAAAAAATCACCTGAATTTCATATTCACTCTCGTCATAGTTCACTTGTTCATCAGATGAATAGTTGCTGCTGTTACTTTCACTATTGGACCAATAACCAGTCCCAGAACTTGAACCTGATTTGTTGCTGCTGCTACTGTTGCTACTTCCATCGGGTCCAAGGTGTTTGCTTGGTACATCTACAAAGTATGATTTTGTACCCAGGCCAAAATAAGCAATAGGTACAGGACTATCAACTGGAGAAGGAAGAGAATACAGGTAGGGATCTCGTGGGAAACTATGGCACTGATGTTTATGTGTTGATCTCCTAGCATACTGACAGGATAGACCATGGGATAAAACAGATTTAGAGGAAGGGGCGTTGTAAGAAAAAGTTGGTGGGGAACCTTCAAGACAAGTAGGAACAGGGGCAGCTAAAGACATTGGGCTGTAGAGGACATCAGGTTCAAGAGCCAGAAATCAATTCGATAAAGTTCAAGTGAAAAAGGCCTCTGTCCTAAGCTAAGAAAAGGCATCAAAGGACCTTCATTCTCAGTTCGAACACCCCATGCTACAGGATAAAAGAAAAGTTAAGAAAGAAAATGCAGGTGTGCATGAACAAATTAAGTTAGAATGTACATTTGTATGTGTGGCCTGGCCCATGTAGGGTTCTATATATGTAATCATCTGTTATTTTGGTAATGAATCCAGTTTTCCAATTCCTAACATGGTATCAGATGGAAAACCCTAACCCCAACCCTCGCCTCCCACCACAAGCCACCGCCGCCTCACTGTCTCCCGGCCGGTGCTGCCGGCCTTCCTCCTCTCCCTTCCTCTATACCCCTGACGTGCACTCCAACCCGCCGGTCTCTGCTGCCATATGCGCCATGCCGCCAGGGCTCTGAATCACGCCTGCCGCCGCCAGATTCGTGTGCTGCCACCTCGGACCACCACCGCCGGCCTCCTCCCCGCGCGCGCCACAGCTCGGACCACCTTCCGCTTGCTACCTGTGCTGCAGCCCATCGCCCTCTGGCCCCGCGTGCTCGCCCCCGCCATCGACAACCCACATGTCACCATGGCTCCTCTACGCTTGTCTGGTCCACACACCGTCGCGCTCGGCCACCCGAACGCCGCCGTTGTCTCCCTTTGAACGTGCGCATCTGTTTCCGCCGCTGCTGACACCTTCACCACTTTATCGCATTTCCTCTCTTTCGTGTCCACTCAGTTCAGGTGAACCATCAAAAGCATCCAATGCGGCGGGAATTTCAACTCCTCCACACAGACCTTCCTCCTCATTCATGACGTCACTCTCCGTATGTCCTGCGCCTAATCGTCCCCACAGAATGGTAAAGCCAAACGCATTATTCGTTCCACTAACAACATCATCCGGTGTTTGCAGGAGCTTCAGAGCCCCTCACCCGCAGCACCCTGGTCTACTGCGACAACGTCAACACCGTCTAACTCTCCTACACCTGGTTCAACACCAGCGGACCAATCATGTGGAGATAGATCAAAACTTTGTCCATGACCAGGTGGCCATTGCTGTACACGTCCTTCATGTGTCGACGACGTCCCAGTTCGTCGACATGTTCACCAAAGCTTACCATCCTTCATCTTCAGCGAATCTAGGTCCAGACTTTTAGGTCCAGTCTCAACATCTGCAGTGGCTAGAGTTGGGACTGCTTGGGGTGTTAGAATATTCTGTATTTAGACCTCATTAGCGTTGTCATTAAGCATCGTTAGTGTTGTCAATAGAGGTCATTAGTGTTGTGATTACAGGCCCTACTAATGCTGTCATTAGAGGCCATTAGTGCTGTCATTAGAGGCGCCTTGGGGTGCAAGGCTGCTGTCTTATATGTGTACCCCCACCTCTATCATATCAATCCATCTATTTCTTTGGGTGAACACTTTCTATCACTTACAATCCAAAAAATGAAGGAAAATTCATGTTAGTGATAAATTGAACTTGACAGACATATTAGGAAATCTTTTATGAAACGGATAATTATTATAGTAACACATAACTCACCTGTTTCTTCTGCAAATAAATTTCTGAAGTTATTATTTGCAGCAAGCACAAGTAAACTCCTTTTATGCTTGCTTTGTTCCTTATGATTTCTGGATTTACTCGATATATGGTTTTCCCCAAGAGACCCAAGCAGTTCTACAGCCAAATTAAGAAGATCAGCATTGCTAAGTTCTTCACGCCTGAATTTCAGAAGATGCTGCAGATGTAAAAGAAAAAATAAACAAATAAGTAGTGGAAACTAATTCTAGTTACCTTCAAAGTTGACTATTACATGTGTTGACTGTTGAGTTAATCATGTTTCTAGAAGATAATTGGATTAGGATAGTCCTAGTTAGAGTTGAGCAAGAGTCATAATAGGATTTGAGTTAGAGTCCTAGGAGGAGTCAAGAGTGCTTGTAACCAGGCTATATAATGCCCCAACCCTCTATTGTAATTGAAGCAATTAGTATTGAATTTTCGAGTTGCATTATAGTCCTGGAAATCCAACAACATGAAGATTCCTCATAAGATCAGTCGCTATTAAAATAGCTGGCAGCCGCAGTCACGAGGAGGTCGCCAAGGCGCACGCGCAGGTTTCCAGGGAATCAAAGAGCAGAGGAGGCTCACCTGTTCAAAAAGTAAAGTGGGCCACGTGGGCTTGGTGGGCTGAGTGAGGCGGTTCTGTGATGATTGAGATGGAGAGGACCAGCTGCACTGGGCTAGGCTCTTGAGGTGTCTGAGCAGAGGTGCAGTGCTGATTTTAGGAGTTCTGGATTGGTGGGCCTGCAGGCTGGGCTGGAAGAAGTAAAGGCAGCAAAGCAAGTGGGTCTGGTGGGCCAGGCTAGATCTGGAGAAGGTCAAGTGCGAGCCAAGACCAAAGTGGTTCGCAATAACAAGTGTCCGCGAAGAGTAGAGTGTTCAGGATGATGTGTTATCCCACTCAAATGTGTGCTCTGGATGATGTGTTCGTCCTGAGGGGATGATGTATTCATCCTAGGAGATGATGTGTTCGTCTCATAGGCGTTTTTGTACGGAGTGATGTGTTCGTTCCGGGTATGATGTGTTCGTCCCAAAGTCGTACGAGATGATGTGTTCATCCCAAAGTCGTATGGGATGATGTGTTCGTCCCAGGGGGTGATGTGTTCGTCCCATGGTTAGACATCCTGAAATTGTGAGTGTGTCCTAGAAAACGTGATTAAGGAGGTGATTGTTGAGTTAATCATGTTTCTAGAAGATAATTGGATTAGGAGTCAATTTTTTGAAGTACAGCAACAACAGGGAGAAGACCAGCTGCACCAAGTCTGGAACAGCCATGCTTGAGCAGCAGAAGTTCTAGCTTCAACTGCTAAGGCCAGCACACGGGAAGAAAAAACAGAGGTATAACAGAGCTGGCGCACAAGGGCAGAGAGAAGGAAGGGAGTTTCAGGCGCAGAGAACAATTGAGAAGGTATGATTTACTCCCTGGAATAGCTGGCTATTTATAGCCCTTTTACAGATAGAGTTTTCCTAATTTAAAACTCTTATAGACGGAACAAATCTGAACTCTCCTAACTAGACTGAACTAATTCAGTTGGACTCCAATTCTATCTAAAAACTGGTCTGTTCAGAACAGATCTGACCGACTTTGATCAAACCCCCTTTCCTGGTTCAACTTCGACTAGGACAGGGCTGGGTCAGGCCTGGACGCGCAGGGAAGGATCACATATGACCTTTATTTTTGTTTTCCTTTTTGTATTGGGTTTCATGTCCAGCATATCCCAACTTGCTTGCGACCAGTGTTCGAAAACCTCGCTTGGACTCCTAGGCGCCTAGGCGGGGCGCCAAACAGGCCCGGCCATCCAGGCATTTTTCAACAGGTCCAACAGTTTGTTGTTCGGGCGCAGCACGCAGCAAAGGTGCAGCAAAAAGCCGGACAGCGGAGCAGAGGATCTTCCTGTTCCTTGGCATAGACCTTGGGCACAGACAGCAGAGGAGGAGAGAAGAGGGCCACAACAGGGCAAAAGAAGACGGGAGAGGGAAGGGGGCCGAGGCGGGATGGTCGGCAGCAGCAGCAGCCAGACAGAGGTCTTGGTCAAAGCTGCTGAACGGGAGACCTGGAGTCTAACAAGAACTAGGGTTGGGTTGGCTGGGAAGCTGGGGCTGAATACATGAGGATCAGCCAGCCTGGGCGGATGCCTGAACCAGATGCCTAGGCGCCTGGTCATCCTGAGCAGGTGCCTAGGTCGCTCCATGTGAGGTGACCGGCTCCCGGTAAACACTGCTTGGGACTAAAAGGCTTTGTTGTTGTTGTGGATATAATCCAAAAATAGTAAATCAGGTGGATATAGTCCAGTCCAGTGATACAAAAAGTGGAGGCACTCGCCTAGGTGCGATTACGCGCTGAGCAGAGTGCAGCCGCATAGCCTAGGGGGAGAAGCGGGGTTGAGGCGAGCATGGAGCATAGGCAGAGTTAGGTGTGCACGCAGGCGCCCGGCGACGGCGTGTCAAGGAGGGGATGCTTCGGCGACGAAGACGGGTCGAGAAGGGGAGGCGACGCCACGATAGCAGCGGGGAGTCGAGGAGGTGAGGCGGCGGCCTGGAGGTAGGGCTGTAGGCAGAGTTGGTGGCTGAGACGTCGAAGACGGTTGACGGCTTGACGCAGGTTGGGCCTGGGCTGGGGGAGTCTGTACGTTTGATGTGGACACTCGAACTTTATCCAACAGTCCACGTTTTAAATCGGGCATATAAAAACTCATTTTCACTCATCACCACAACCCTATTCCTTTTCTTCCCTCCTCCTCTACACCAGTGGCAGCCGCGGCAGTGCTGCGGAGGGTTGCTGTGGCGACCTCGCAGCGTCGGCCTGTCTAGGCGAGTCAACAACTCGACCGCCCATGGTGTCCAGGTAGGCGGCGACTAGGCGTCGCCTTAATAACACTATGGAGCAGTATGTCAATATGACCCTGCTGAATGCCACAGTGAACTCAGTATTACTGAATCATGACCTGCTAGTCCGGTTTACTTAATTTTCATTAGATTGATAGATTACATGTACTGTAGCTGCACATCTTTACTGTGTAGTATGATTTACGTACATGATAGTTCAGTCTCTACAGTTGTTTTAGTGTAGGTCTGCTTTTAGATTGTTTGTTTTCAGCAGGTGTTTGTTCTCTGTATGTAGGTTCTGCTAAATATCATGTACTCCCTCCGTCCCTAAATATTTGTCGCTTTGTAGTTCATTTTTGAACTACAAAGCAACAAGTATTTAGGGACGGAGGGAGTAGCTCTCTGTCAGTACTTACATACAGGATAGTTCACTTGAGGATTTCTCACCTGTACCCATTTAATTTTTAAATATTTAGGACATAGAATGATTCAGTATCCCTATTTAGCTTTATAATACAACATTGCTACAGTACAAAATGCCTAGGAACGCTTAGCCACGCCTAAGCTCTAGGTGGAGGGTCACTGCCTGCCTAGCACCTAATTTTAACTTAATTTTAACCCTGATCAAGTCTACAAGCATTGAGGTCATGGTCATGGCCACTTATTGTACACACCAGTACCTGGTTTACATCATGCATCCTCGCCGATCACTAGACATTGTCTTTATGGTTTGATCCCTGATATGATGATGAGAAATATGATTTCATTTTTCTTTATTTTGATGCCCCAATTTATAAGATTACTTTGTGCATCGTAAGCATCCATTGGTCCAGCTTAGGTTAGAACTGGGATTAATTATTTTTTCCATGAGAACCAGAATATGGCAGCAATGCAGAGTATGATACTAGTGATGCTACATGAAGCATTGCAGACAAATGAAACAATTTGGATGGACCTGAAGCATTTTAGTGCCATGGTGCTGGACCTCAAGTGGAAAGTCCTTGCTGATCAGCAGAAGTGACAACCTCACCAACAAATCCGCGTAGCCATCATCCTCTTTTACCCGCTCCACAGGAACCTCTTTCACCTGTTCCACATGAATCGAGCATAACTACAATAATTCAGTAAAGAATTTGATAAAATAAATGAAAAATGAGGAAATGCGGATAAAAGCATTCAACATAGCAGCGATAACAAACAGCTGCAACAGGCCCCTAATATCTACAGAGGACAATAAATGAAATTCAGATGAAGCACATAGGATTTCACTTCTTTCTTGTCCAATAACCATCACAATTGCGGCTGGCAAATTTTGAAGCAAGGGATCCGCTCCCTACGTGATCCCATTTACAGATGCAAAAGCATTCGAAGAATTGCGGAGGTCTACCTGTGGATCGAAGATGGAAGCAGGGGCGGATTCCACTTGGTGCATTGGGGCTTCAGACGAACCCCTAGAATTCTGGTGATGAGAGCAAAACTACGCCCGCCGAAGGATGATGAAGAACCTAACTGAAGCACGGGGGGTTATCAAACTCTGGGCGCGGTACCAGGAGCCGGGCGGCGGCGGTCGATCACGTTCGGCGAGGGGAGGGACTTAGGGTATGATTTCTATTTATTTATTTTTAGGATAGCCTGTTTAGTTGTTCAACTTTGATTAACTCTAAAATTTAAGGTTTGATTAATTTCATCAATCGTATAACCTGTCGGTCCACATATGCACGTCTAGCCAGATCCGATTTCAATTATTTAAAGAAATGACTATCTTGACATCCGCTAATTTTTTTTGTCCAATAGTTGTTAGATTATTATAAAATGATATACATTTAGTATATATTTGTTAGAAAATAGGAGTCAATTTACTGAATAATTCCAAAAAACACACGGAAACAGCAGCGATCAATACCGGCATACGGACGAAACTAGAAATATTGCGTATCGATTTGAAGTCGGAAGAACTGTTGTAGATCTAACGGCGAAAAGCCGATGTAGACACTCGTGACGACGTTAGGCCGCAGCACCCGATCTCTTCGGCAGACGACCCGTGATGAAGAAAGCGAGCAGTTGCACGGAGTGCTTTCCAAAAAACTTTATTCGCCCTCTCCCGGTGCAGGATCGCAAGGGCGAGCGATTCTGAAGATCTGCTCTCCCGATCGTCAGTGCACGTTTGCACTCGGGATGGAGTAGACTAAAAGTCGGCGCAAGGAACACGAATGTTGGAACAATCTGATCATGGGATGATTTGCTCTACCCCGCACGCACGTATTTATAGAGTCATGAGGCAGTTCGGTTGTGCAGAGGCAGTTCAGTTGCGATCTGGAGGATCCGCATCCGATCCGATTCTGCAGTCGTAGACACGTCCGTCTCCAACGACTTGGACTTAGTCTCGGAAGTCCCAAAGATTCAGAAACCCAAAAGCTCAAATTAATTTTCTACAAAAATATAAAATTTGAGTTCGGCTCGAAGCTCGAATTCACACGAACACGCGCGCGCTCGTGTGTGCGGAGCGGGCATGGCGTGGCGAGGCGTGCAAGCAGGAGGAGCGCGTGTGGGTCACTCCTTTCTTCTTCTGTCCTCTCTCACTCAATGAGCGGAAGAACAACCACTCTTATATATAGGAGTTGCTCCCCTTCCACTTCCCATGGGAGACTATCCATACAACACCACCCTCTCTTGCCCTAATAGACCTTTGAAATTTATTGAGACTTATTTTTGAATATTAATTGGGTCTAGCCCATTTATTCCAACAATCCCCCACCAGATCTCAAAGCCATTAGGAGAGAGGTCATTCTCGTTCCTTGTTTGGTATACTAGTGTTTCAGCAGAGACCGTTAAGTTGAACTTATGCTTAGATCTTCAAGTTACATCAGGTCACAACTTGAACAATAGACTACGCCTTAAATTACAAGTTTTGTATGAACTGACTTCACTCAAAGACCATTACCAGTACTTGACTACCAGTAGTCTACCCCGAGGGTGGAGC
This sequence comes from Tuctoria greenei, assembly GCA_036927565.1. Classification (NCBI taxonomy): domain Eukaryota; kingdom Viridiplantae; phylum Streptophyta; class Magnoliopsida; order Poales; family Poaceae; genus Tuctoria; species Tuctoria greenei. Next base: position 170,533,056 of record JAYESD010000009.1, on the reverse strand, counting down.
ATATGCATCGTACTCTCTGTTCTCTTCATGAGCTTTCTAGAGATCATCTAAATCTCACAGACTACGACGTTAAACAGTTAGAGCTTATATAAGTGTGTTTCCTTCAAGACTGCCCTGTAGGACGGCATCTTTGCTATACATAGCCAACAGAAATATATTAAGGCAAATCGCCGATCTGCCTTATAGTTTGAGAGTACAAATGTGCATCTTCACATAGAGGGGGTCTAAAGGAAGTACTCTTCTCGGTGAACCACTAGCTTGTTTTCCCATGTCCTAATTCACGGGGTCTCTGATCATATATGCTGGGTTACTACTATGGTGTCACATCAATGGGTCTCAAACCCATCTCCCTCGATGCATTTTCTGTCACATTACGTGATAGACCCTTCCTAAAAGGATCTGTCAGGTTTTTATCTGTTTGTATGTACAAAATAGTAATAACCCCGGAGTTTCTCATTTTCTTGACAGATTTCAAACGTCTCTTGACATGTCTTGATGATTTTGCATTATCCTTAGAACTGATCACTTTTGGCAATCATCGTCTGATTGTCACAGTTCATAAGGATTAAGCTATGGTTTCTCAACTACAGGCAAATCCATTGAGAGTTTTTATAGCCATTATGCCTCCGCAGTTGCTGTCTCTAAAGCAGTGAGTTTTGCTTCCATGGTTGACCTCGTCAAAGTAGCCTATTTGCAAGACCTCCATGATATAGCGTCACCAACTAGAGTGAATACATATCCACTCGTGATATAGAGTTCATCAACATTAGAGATCTAGTTCAAGTCATTATAACCCTCAAGCACGGTCGGATGCCCAGTATAGTGAATTCTATAACTCATTGTACCTCTCAAGTAGTGCATAACCCTTTTAAGTGCATGACAATGATCTATACCCGAATTTGACATGAACCTGCTCAATTTGCTCACACCAAACGAGATATGAGGACGGGTTGTGCTTGCTAAGTACATGAGCGAACCGATCATCTGAGAATATCTAAGTTGGTCTCTTGACTCTTTCTTGTTCTTCTTAGTATCACGCTGGGATCATAAGGCGTTGAAGAAATCTTGCTATCTATAAAGTCGAATCGGCTCAAGATTTTCTCAACATAGTGAGATTGACTTAAAGTAATCTCGCTCCCATCCTTATTCAGCTTAATGTTCAAAATAACATTAGCATCTCTCAGATCTTTCATATCAAAACACTTTGATAGAAAGGACTTGACCTCACAAATTATATTAATGCTTGTACCAAAAATGAGTATATCATCCACATACAAGCATAATATAACGCTATCACCCCCATCATGGCGATAGTACACGCATCGATCAACCTCATTAATGACAAAGATCGCAGATGTTAAAGTACTGTCAAACTTCTCATGCCATTTCTTAGGTGCTTGTTTCAGACCATACAAGGATTTCAACAATTTGCACACCTTTATTTCTTCACCTTTTACTACGAACCCATCAGGATGTTCCATATAAATCTCCTCTTCCAACTCTTCGTTAAGGATATTTGTCTTCACATCCATTCGATAGATGATTAGACCATAAGAGGCAGTCAAAGAAAGTAGTACATGAATTGTCGTCATTCTAGCGATAGGTGAATAGGTGTCAAAATAGTTTTCACCTACTTTTGAGTATAACCATTTGCAACTAGCCTCATCTTGTACTTTTCAACAGTACCGTCAGGCCTAAACTTCTTCTTGAACACCAACTTGCAGCCTACTGGTTTGCACTCGTACGACCATTCAGTTAACTCTCAGATTCCATTGGAAAGAATTGAGTTCATCTCACTATGAATTGCTTCTTTCTAGTCATCTGCATCAAGTGGTGCATATGCCATCCACAAGGTATACAATGAAATTATCACTGAAGGATTTTGCAATATGTGATCTCTTACTCGGTTGATTTATTTCATTGTGTTCCTCCTCTGGAACACTCTCAAATGGTGCATTAAGAAACTCGGTAGTTGTGGTGGATTCAAAACAAGTTTCAGAAAAGATCCTAGCAGTGCTATGCATATCTTTCATAGGAAAAATATTTTCAAAAAATGTTGCATCACGAGATTCCATAATAGTATCAACATGCATATCAGGTACCTGTGATTTAACTACAAAAAATCTATATGTGATGCTCCGGTGAGCATAGCCTAGAAAGACACAATCCAGTGTTTTTGGTCCCAGCTTGCGTTTCTTGGTAATTGGAATATTGACCTTTGCCAAACATCCCCAAGTACGCAAGTATGAAAGTGATAGTTTTCTCCCAATCCACTCCTCATAAGGGGTTTTCTCTTTATTCCTGTTTGGAACGCAGTTTTGAACATGACATGAAGTCAATAGTGCCTCCCCCAACCATGCTTTAGATACACCGAATGTGTCTAACATGGCATTCACCAAGTCATGCAATGTGTGTTTTTCCTCTCGACTACCTCATTTGATTGAGGTGAATAGGGAGGCGTCATCTCATATATAATATCGTGTTTTGTATAGAAATCATCAAATATTTTGGGAAAATACTCGCCACCACAATCTGACCTAAGACGTTTGATCTTTTTCTCTATTTGAGTTTCCACTTTAGATTATAGATTTTAAAGTAGTATAAAGCTTCACCTTTGGTTTGCAACAAGTAGACATAGCAGAATCTAGAATCATCTACTAATGTCATAAAGTATTTCTTTTCATCTTTTGTCAACACACTATTTATCACGCATAGATCAGAATATATGAGTTCTAATGTTGCCAAGTTTCTCTTCTCGGCTGCCTTTGAGGCTTTCGAGGTTGCTTTGATTGCACACAACTATGACACTTAGAACCTTTGACAATACTGAATTCCAAAATTAATTTGAGACTAGATAGCCGATTCATTAGACCAAAATTAACATGACATAAATGAGAATGTCAAACACTCGCATCATCATTAATACTGCCACAAATATAGTTTACTGATTTATTATTAAACTCTGAAAGAGAAAAGCGAAACAAGCCTCTACATTCATAGCTTTTTCCAATAAATGTCCATGATTTGACAGAACTATTTTATTGGATTCTAAAACTACTTTAAACTCATCTCTACATAGAAGGGTGTTGCTAACAAGATTCTTGTTCATAGTAGGGACATGATGCACGTTCTTCAGCTGGACAACCTTTCCCAAAGTGAAACTTTAGATCGACCATGCTAACACCATGAACAGAAGCATGTGATCTATTCCCTATTAGGATGGAGGAATCTCAGACGAACTAGTAAGAAGTAAACATGGGCATGTCAAAGCATACATGAACGTTAGCACCCGTATCAAACCACCAAGACGGTGTTTGAGAAACAGAAAGAACAGTAAAAGAATTACCGTACCCATCTGCACTGTTAGATGTCACGATGTTGACATTCTTTTTCCATCTGCGAGCTGCCCTCTCAGGACAGTTCTTGAAAATATGTCTCTGCTCCCCACAGGTGTAGCAACAGCCATCATTGGTTTTGTTTGACTTCTTCTTCTTCTTGGGAGCAGTAGTTTTATTTGCCTTGAATTGAGACTTGGTGTTCCCTTTATTCTTGATATTGAGTTTCTGCACTATATTACCATTGGCGCTATGTCAGTGGTTTTGATCCGGCAGATCTCTCGACACTACTAAAAGTGTTTACGGAGTTTGAAGTTTGGTGTGGGCGCGCGGAGATTCAAGAAGGTGAAATGTAAAATGACACAGGAGACACAAAGATTTACGTGGTTCGGGCCGCCTGAGCGTAATACCCTACTCCACGGGGTGTGTTGGTGTTGTATTGGATGTATGAACTCAAATCAGGTGACGTGAGTTGAGAGTGCGCGATCAGATCAGAGCCGAGAGAGAGGTTAGATCCGTCCCCTATGTACCGTCGGCATGTCCTTTTATAGTATAAGGACAGGCCGTTACAAGTTGGCATGGCCCGACATGTGGCCCTGGCGGTTACTAATATTGATACACATTTGGTGCGCTTAATTACCCTTAATGACCGAGTTACGGGCTTTGACAGCGCCGTTACTGGTAATTAAGGTCGTCCAATCGTGTGTCATTAACATAGTATTAATGACACTTAATCGAGTCTTGAAGTCCTTGATTCCCCTTTGAAGATTCAGAGCCGTTGTGGAGTCTATCGGAGGTTTGAGGCTGAAGATCCGACGGTAGGACACGTGGCAGCTCCGGAGCATGCTGTGAGGAACAGATAGGTCTGGTGCCACCAGACACGTGTCAGTTCCGGAGTTTCCCTCCGTCTGGGGTTAGGTCCGGGGGTGCCGTTATGGTACATAGCCCGGAGTTTCCCCCTTATGGGTGGTAGCTCCGGTTTGATGGTACACATGGTGACCCTGAGACTAACCATATTGGGGAAGCGGGTCCGGTTATGTGTGACATGTGGGCCTCCGAAGGTCTTCAAATCATGTAGATGACATTTCCGTAAGATCTTTGCAATCTCAAGGGGTATACAGTACCGAGGGTACCAATAGTGTCCCCCTGGGCCCACCTCTCGGGAAGACCCCTTGGGTGAAGTCATTCCGCCGGAGGTGGGTCCATCCTTCAACTTTTGAGCCGAGTCTTCAAAGGTCTTCTTCAGATGTGCCGTTGGCGATAGTTTTGGAGTTAAATCCTCGCCGCGTGGCACATCCCGGGTGCGGCAAATGAGATCTTTGGCGTGCGGATCTCACGCAATTGAAGGTCGCCGGTTCCCGATACGAAAATCATATCGATTCCATGCGCCTTGTCAGGCCGCCGCCTTTGGGCTTCCCGCCTTTCATGATGACAACCGTTCGCCTGGGTAAGAACCTCGACTTGATCGTCGGGGTGGTCTCGGGCCCTCTTGTCATCGGCAGGGTAAAATTTTTGAATAGTATCTTCGGTTTCCCTACGGTTTCCATCCAAGCGTTGCAGGGGCTTACTTAAGAAGGAAAGTGCGCATCGTCTGGGGATCTTTATGCCTCTCATCTGAACTTGCGCTCGAACTCTCAAACTTGTGCTTGCTTTTCCTCCCTTGCCTCGCTGTGCTGCAATGGAGTTGGGTCTCCGCAAGAGCCGTTTGAAGACCGAAGGTGACCTGAAGAAGGTCTGGGCCCTCATGGGGTGGTCCTCGGACTTCTTCAACCACCTGGTCCGCGCCGGTGGGGAGCTCCCGTTCGAGAAGGAGCACGCCGGCGAGATGGTGTACTTCTCTGTGTACGCCATGGTGGGGTTGATCCTACCTTTTTCCTCCTTTTTCTTGATGTTGTTAGACTTCTATGGTCTGTAGCTGTATCACCTTGGCCCCCACTCCATTCTTCTAGTGTCTGTCTTCGTCCACTTCTGTGAAATGTGGCTGGACATTCCCCCCTGCATTGAGCTTTTATGCACCTTCTTCACCGTCCATAGCACCGGGAGGGGTGATGAGTACCTTGGCTTCTACTACTTTGTGAGGCGCAAGAAGTGCCCATTCAAGTACCTCCGGTCGTTTCCCTCTGGAAAGTGGGACGATTGGAAGAAAGACTGGATAGTCATCCGGGTGGAGGAGCACGAGAAGCTGGAGCTGCCCAAAGGCCTCCCCAACATCGACACTGCAGTCTGGAGTGAAGTTTTGGTGCTGTCGGATGCCTTCAACCCTGCTCTAACCAGGATTCGCCATTGTGTGGAGGGAAGATTAACTCCTCAGGCGGTATTCTGCAATTTCCTGGTCAACAGGTGGGCACCGCTGAAGAGGGGAGAAAAACTCGCTTGGTCCCTCAATAGTGTGATGAACGACGACTGGGTCGAGACCGGGTTGAAGTCCAACATGGAGGGGGCGACCTTGGAGTTTCATCTCAAGAAGTTCCAGCATGGCATCGACGTCGCGGGTGATGACTTGACCCCGCCACCAGTTTTCCTCCCTCTGAACGTGGAAGTAGAGTTCAGCGGGGAGCTCCGACAGATGATGCCGGTGCTTGACGACCTTGGTGTCGTCGAGAGACGATCAACTTCCAGGGTGGTGATCCCTGGGGCTTCTGAAGGTGGCTCCGACCCTGCCCCGAAGCCAAGGACCGAAGTCGTTGGCAAGGGTAAGGAGCCGATGGCCGAACCCTCGACCCGGAAGAGGAAGCTAAGGCATATCGACGGAAGGTCCGTCAGGCCTGCATCCTCTGTAGCAGCTCCTTCTCCCTGGAGGGGGAGGTCTTCTACAACTGCGGCGATTGTACCTGCAGCAGTGTCTTCCCGGGGTGCTAGCTCTGGGCATGTGACTCCAGCACCAGGGCCAGCTGAGGCCTTTGGGTCCGGAGGTCCTTCCCAGTCGAGGGGGGCCTCGACTAAGGAAATGCCCGTGGCTACAACAAGTTCCGGGGGGCTTCCGGAGCTACCACGTCGACGGCGGCCATGGTTAGTCCAGAATGTCCGGGAAAGAGATTCCGTGCAAGCTGGTGCGGAAGCCTTCCGAGGTAATTTCCAATCTTTACCTCAGATAGTTGTTTTGTTGTAGTGACTGTTTTTTAAGTTTCTTCATCCATCATCTGCAGCATCCCCAAGAAGAGGAGTGAGGCTCCACTCTCAGCCACAGCAGCTGAAGCTATGAGGGCAGAGGCTTCTGCTCCTGTCCCGGTGCCGCCCAAAGTGGTGGCTGAAGTTGCGGCAGCTCCGGCGCCAACTGTCGTGGTCATGGACCTTGACTCATCCCCCGAAACTCCCGTGGTAGCGTCGGACCACGGGAGAGAAGATGCGCTAGTGGCACTTGCCCCGGAGGTTGAAGCCCCGGGTCTTGATGCTGAGATGTTGGAAGCTTCGGCCGTTGAGCCGGCGGAAGCAGTGATTCCGGCCCTAGAGCCGGAAATTGTCGAAGCTCCGGCGATTGAGCAGAGGTTATTGAAGTCCCGACGAGTGAGCCGGATGTTGAGGAAGTCCCGACGGTTGAGTCGGCTACCTCCGAAGCTCCAACCTCAGAGCCGGTTGCCACTGAAGCTCCGGCTGCAGAGCCGGTTGCAGTTGAAGACCTTCCGACGCCTGAGCCGGTTGATGTTGAAGCTCCGGCCTCAGGGCCAGTTGTTGTTGACCTTCCGGCGCCCGAGCCAGTCGTTGCGGAGGCATCAACACTCGAACCCATGATGGTCGAGGTGCCAACACCCGACCACCAGCGGAGGAGGAGCCCAGGCCATACCCGGAAGTAGCCCCTGCTCCGGAAGTGATGACGGCGGAGGTGCCTGCTGCTGAGCCAGGGTGCCCAGATGAAGTCGCTGGCCCCCTGCCTGAGGGGGCAAATGAAGACTTGGCGGCAGGGCCTTCGGAACCACTTCCGGAGGTCGGAACTTCTTCTGCGGGACCCTCCTCGGTGGCGATTGAGGCTATCCCAGAGGACGGCCCTAGTGCCGTGGAGGCTCAGGGGACCACTCTTGTGGAGTGGGACCCAATTTTTGTGAGCGAGAACCCGCTGGAACCAGCAGAGGAGAGCCCAGCAAGTCCGGACCCTATTCCCCTGTCATTGTCCATTGACAACGCTTGTTCCAGTCTGCGTCAAGTCCAGCTGGCATTCTATCACGACAGCAAGGCTCTTGAAGAGGAGCGCCAAACCCTTAGGCGGTGGCGTAACCGGCTCTACTTCGAGACCAAGCTAGCGCAGTCGAGGCTGACAGATGACAAGGAGTGGATCAAACAGGAGAAGGTCCGCCTGGAATACTGGGGCAAATTATTGGATGATAGGGAGAGCTTGACTCGTGCCCTCAACGCTCACCCGGGCCATTTATGACCAGACCAAGGCAGCTAATAGTGCGGCTGATGATCGCCAAGAAAGGCTTGAAGCCATTAACACTACCCTCATCAAGCGTCGGGAGGCACTTGAGGAGAGGGAGAAGAAGCTCGAAGACGAAGAGCAAAAACTCCTAGAGCTGCGGGATGATGTCTTGAAGAGGGAGGAGGAGCTCGCCGAAAAGGTGGCTCTGGCTGACAAGGGCGTCGAGGAACGCGCCAAGAAATTGGAGGAGCGTTGCGTTGAGGGGGAGGAGAAGGCCTGGGTGTGAGGGCAGGAACTCTACAAGCAAGAGTGTGTCATCGCTGCCAGGGAGAAGAAAGTTAGGGGCCGGGAGAAAGACCTGGTCGACCGCCGGAACAAGATCCACCTCCGGGAGGAGGAGCTCGGAAAACTCGAGAAGCAGGTTGCTGAAAAGATTCAGCAAAATGCCAAAGAGGTTGAGCGCCTTGCTCGTGAGAATTCTGAACTGGAGGCGGCCAAAAGATCCTTGGAGGAATTGAAGGGCTTGAGGACTGCGGACTCCCTACAGGTTTGGGAGTTCTTGAGAAAAGCCAACGACGCGCTGACACCAATGGGATTTAGTCCCGTGCGTCCGGATGATCTGAAGCCGGAGCCAGACCTGGCTTTGCAAGCGTTGAGCTCGGCGGGTAACAAACTCTCCAAGGTGGGTGACGTCATCGCGGACCAGCTGGAGGTTGAGGGGCAGTCCCTGGCGAAGAACGTCGCAGAGAATGTGATGACGTACTACACCAGCCGGGATCCCCAATTTCCTCTCGACCCGGTGCTTGAAGGTCCCATCGAAAGAGAAGGTGAAGCCACCCGAGCCAGCGTGTCGGAGGTTGCTCAGAAGGTCGCCCAGTTCTTCCATAGGGTCTAGGACTATCTCTGTAGCTCCCACTTGTATTCTCTCTTTTTCTTCCCCAATTTTGTAATCCCTTGTCTCCAGATGAATGAAATCCACAATTTGTTAATGAATTTCATTTTTTGTCTTCAACACTTCTGTCTTCACTTGCCCCCCTGGTAGATGTTCACAATTTGATTGTGAACATGTACCAAGAGGATATTGTATTTTGTTGAAGACTCGTTTGCTTCGAACTTGTAGAGTGTAGGTTTGAAGTCTTCAATAGTGAAGGCCCCCTGAGGTTGTCGGAGCTCAGAAGCTCCGGCATTGACTACCGTCAGAGCTTAGTAACTCCGGGAATAGTCCCTATCAATGCGTAGAGTATCGATAGTTAGCCCTCCACGGTGTCGGAGCTTAGTTGCTCTGGAAGTGACCTTTGCCAACGTGTAGTTTGTCGGCAGCAGACTCCGCTTGTGGGGTCTTCTCACCATCTTTTATTCTGCGTCGACGGCTGCCCCCCCTAGCTTTGCCGGAGTTTGGTTGCTCCGGTAATGCTCGTTTTCAATGTTTAACATCGATCACAAGCCACCTAGGGGGAGTCGGAGCTTTGTTAGCTCTGGCTTTTCTCCATCAACGTGGATTCTTTATTTTTCCTGCACACTGAAGCCAAGAAAAATATTAAAATTCGCTCCTTGCCTATAACTTCGTCGCGGCTTACGATTCCCAAGAAAGTTTTAGGTCAAACACAATTCTGAATACAACCGAATGCATTAACTTCTTTCTTCCAGATCCAATTGTACTTGGACCCACCTTACTTTGGCCTGCTAGGGTGTAGGTAGAGTTGCGTACTTAGGGTGCTTGATCAGGCTAAGTCGATAGCACACTCCGGCCCTAGATTAGCTTGGCGGCATTTAGGCGAGTGGGCCATGAACAATATTTGAATCCAAAAGAATTGACAACACAACTCGAATTGTACATGAACTGGTCGAACTAAATTTTTTTAAGAATTGCACAACTTTGTTATAGACCAGAAAGAGAAAAATAAAAAATGTTGAGCCTGTACAAAATAAATGCACGTGGAGTCTGTTTCAAATGAAGATGTCTTTCATTATAGGTCCGGGGTACAGGGGAAACAAGTACACTCATAGGGTGCGGAACCAGGCTAAGCGTGTTTAATTTCTCGTTTGACCCAAGGTAGCTAGCCACACTTTTAGTCCTGAGACTGTGACAAGTGTTGCATGAACTTTGCGGACCTTCCGGAAAAGGTCCGGCTGTTCTACCGGAGGAACTACCCGACTCTGTACAATGACTCTATAACATACACCTCAAGTTACTACTGAATGTAGGCCTAGAGGGGGGGTGAATAGGCCTTTTGAATTTTTGTCGGATCCTGCAACACTCAACAGCAAGTTCAATACTAGAGAAATCGGACTAGTCCGGTGTTCACAGACTAAGTTGATCAAGATTAATCGATTAGGTTGATTCTTTAATGTATGCGGCGGAAATATAGAAGCAAACAATAGATTAACAGTTATATATTGAATTGTGTCACAATTAAGGTTTGTGTTCAACAATTTAATGTAAATTGAACAATGAGTATCAAACCCTAGAGTAAGTAAATCAATTTGAGTGATGAACACAAAAAGGACAAGACACACAATTTATCCCGTGGTTCAGCTACCACGAAGGAAACCTACATCCACGTTGAGGAGCCCACAAAAGGACTGGGTCTTCTCCAACCCTTCCCTCGTCGGATCGCCACGAAGGCCAATCCTCTTCCACTAATCACAAAGGGGTGAATAACCAAATTCAAGGGGTGTTCTCACACGTTGAGAGCTCCCTTAGATTACAAATCACAAAGCCACCAAAAACACACTCAGAAATTACAATTGAAACGTAGGAGTGTGTTAGAGATTCAAACCAAGAGCTCAATGATGTGTGCCAAGTGTCTCTCCAATGATCTATAAGTGATCCTCAAAGGATTGATCGATTTTGCACTTAATTTTGTGGAGAGAAGTGGTTTTTGAGTCTCTTGGGAGGTGTGACGGTGCTAGGGTTCCAGAGAGGTAAAAGTGGGCCGTGCACCTCTATTTATATGGGGTTTCTAAAAGTGACCGTTAGGGTTCAGAAAGATCGTACTAATCTATGGTGGTCACCGGACTAGTCCGGAGTGCTGTGTGTAGCAAACCCTAAGTGTCCCAAAATATTGGACTAGTCCGGTCGAAAACGGACTTGTCCGATTTCACTACTGAAAATCTTCGGACTAGTCCGATAGACATCGGACTTGTCCGGACATATGAAACCCTAAGTGTGTTGGATGACAAGTCCGCACTTGGAGGACTTGTCCGATTTAGATCAGTGGATATTTCGGACTAGTCCGTGTAAACATCAGACTTGTTCGAAGTGGATCAGAAGGAATATCGTACTAGTCCGGTTGACAACGGACTTGTCCGATTTTGTGTGACTTGTGAAGTGTGTTGAGGACTAGTCCGTCCTGGGGAGGACTAGTCTGACTTAAGTCATAAAGATATCGGACTAGTCCGACAGATATCGGACTTGTCCGATCTGGTGCAGAAAGGATATCGGACTAGTCCGGTCCTGTGTAACTTTGTGCAGTATGTGTGTGTGCTTAAAACATGATTGAGCTCTTGCGTGTGTTTCCTTAACACACTCCATACACAATAGTCTACTATTTCTTTTCCTTGAGCTCAAGTTCACTTTGCTCCTCATTATCCCTTCTTTTTGGCATTTTGCTCATTTTTCATTATTGACCTGCATTCATCTCAATCAAAAGGTTAGGATCCCAATTGCTTGTCATAAATCATCCAAAACCCACAAGGGAGCCCTAGATGCATTTTCAATCTCCCCCTTTTTGGTGATTGATGACAACCAATTGAGATTTCACAACATATGACAAAAAGAGATGAGATTTTCATAAAGTATGCACATATGACTCAAAAATGCATCAAGCAGTAAGAGAAATATCCATATGTGCATTCTTTATGGTGGGATGCATAACTAAGTGCATTGAAACATTGAGAATGACATAATTTACATTGATGAAACAATACAAAGTACATAAGTCATTTCAGGAGCAAAATTGCAGATTTTAACACATACTTGTAAATTAATTAAGCATTTCAACATAGAACCATAGTTGATATGAAAACAGTGATAAAGCATTACAATCACAAAAAAAGGTTAAAGAGAACTCTCTCCTCGCATCCTACGACAGCTAAAGCTAAGACTTGACTCCCCCTCAATCTCCCCCCCCCCCCCCTTTGACATCAAGACACCAAAAAGGAAGGAGAGGAGGGTCCTAGGGTCTTCACTCTTCACTGTCGGTCCTCTCGTCGTCGTCTTCGTCTTCATCATCATCAGCTTGACGAGGAGGGGAAGGAGGAGGGACGGAGTTGCTCGAGCCCCCAATGCCAAAGTAGGCAAGCTCGGAGGGGTTAAGAGGCCCGAGCTCGGTGAAGTCCGGGTCGGACTCTTCAGAAATCACTGGAGATCCAATGGGGTCGATCTCCAGCTTCTGGAAGATTTGCTTCACATTGGCTTTTATATACTTCATGTCCTCCTTTCTTCTCTTGTTGAGCTTGTGGACCTTCACTTCGGTCTTTTTTCAGGAGGAGAATATGGCAGTCAGGTACTTGAGGATCCCACTAGTTGATCCTCTCTGAGGGGCTTCCCTAGAGGTAGGGACAGCCCTAGCATCGCTTCTTGATCTTGCCGGTGCCTCGGGACTGGAGGCCGGCGAGGGAGCAGCCTGGACACTCACTGGTTGAGACTTCTGAGGCCTCAAAGGAGTGTGCTCCACATCCTTCACGAACTCAATACCTCTGACTTTCTCAATCATATACATGAGGTAGGGAGCATAGCCACATGACCTGTTAGGCGTGCAGGATATGTTGACCATATCATTCCAAATATATTCCGCCACATCAAATGGGCGGTCCTTGCTTATGACTCTCATTAGGGTTCGGAGGTAACCCTGCACGCTCCCAGCATCTCCATCTTTAGGAGCAATAGTCTTCCTCGGCACTCTGTTGAGAACCACAAAGAATGGTTTTATGTCTTTGTAGAGGGAGGGACAAACTTTGAGTTCGGCTCATATAGGAATTTCATTTTATCCTTCTCCATGACACCTATGTTGTGGATGATCAGCCTGTCATGTCCAGAGGTGTCCAGATGGAGCAGATTAGCAAAGTCCTCCTGAGTGATACTATACTTAGATCCGTGTGTCATCCAAGTAACACTCTCTTCATCCTCACTTGAGAAGTGGCAAGTTGCAAAGAACTGTGCAATCACTTCATCATTCCAGTTATGCCTGAAGGCAAAGAGATCCTTCAGGCCATGCCTCTCAACTGCTGCAATGACTTCATCAAAAGCTGAGCACTTCTTCTTCTCAAGGTGTGCCCAGTCAATCCACTGACTGCACACCACCGGTGTCTTCATTGGGAGATACACCGCTTTGTAGAAGTCTGCATGGAAGTTGCACCAAAACCTTCCATCGACAGCTTGCTTTGGCCTGCCATACCAGTCAATGCTTCTGAACTTGGCTGCAGAATCACTGCCCTTGTCGTTGAACTTCTCCTCAGTAGGGTCCCGGACCCCTTCCCTAGGAGCATGGAGCTTCAAAGGCCCGACTGGCCCCGTTGCAATCCCCTTGCCCTTGCCCTTGGCTTGGCGAGAGGCACTTGAGGATGCTGCTGCCTTCGACACTGGCTTCTTTGCCAGCACCTTTCTCCGAACCTGAGGAGTTGAAGGAGCTGGCTCCGAGGGTCTTTCTTGGCGTTTCTTGCCAAGACCCGTCGAGGACCGAGGTGCCACTTCTTGGTCCAACTCGGCCTCAAAGTCGGAGATTTCGTTGTTTGAGTTCGACATGATCTGAGAATGATTTTGCAAGAATGATGGTAAGTGATACAAGGCATAGGTATGGAAAGATAGCAGTGAATTGCATTGAGGAATTGAAAATTAGGTTTTCAGTTCAGAAACATCGGACTTGTCCGGTGCACAGGCACGGACTAGTCCGGTGGACCGGACTTGTCCGTGCACGGACCGGACTAGTCCGGTGTTCATCCTCAAAAACCTAACAGATTGATCAAGGAATGATTCCTAATACAGATCTAGTCTAGCATACACGTAGTACATCAAATAAGCATGTATCTAATGAAGGATGCTAGGCTATACGATCAATAATGGAGAAAAACAAGATTTCTAGCGTTTTGAAGAAATTTACTGAAGAAATCGATGGACGCTTGAAGATTTGGGGGTTGGAGGCCGGACAAGTCCGCTAGCTTCAATCCCCAAGAGATCAAGCTTGATCTCCGCCCAAATGTGGACTTTTTCGACGGAGGGAGCAAAGAATCGCCTTGGTGGCTCGAGCGCAAGAGAGAGGAAAGCGTGAGCAAAAGTGGGGATGAGAAGATTAGGGTTTGGTGGCGGCTACGGTTATGTACACGAAAAATCGTACAAGTCCGGATATGACTGGACTAGTCCGAAGTCATCCAGAGAGCTATATCGGACTAGTCCGTGGTCTATCGGACTAGTCCAGCCTAACCGGCACTCTGCGGACTATTCTGCAGGAGCGGACTAGTCCGGGTAACCACGGACTAGTCCGTGGTCACCAGGAGAAAATGCATAGCCCATTCATATATATTTGAAGGTTCACTAATAGAGAATAGGAGGGGCAAAACAAATCAATTAATCTTGATGAATTTGACCAGTAAGCATACAACAATCACACAATGATCATAATTCATCAAGATCTAATAATTTACATAGATTTTCGAGAAGAAATGGAGAGGGATGATTTTCACAATTCAGTCAAAATTTTGAAGAGTTCATACAGGTATGCAATTTTTCAAGCCACACTCCGAGAATCAAGGATATTTAGTTCATTTCGGAGTTTGCAAAAATGCTTTTCATCAAGTGGCTTGGTGAATATGTCGGCCAATTGTTTTTGGGTGTTGACATGTGAGATGGTAATGTCTCCTTTCATGGAATGGTCTCTCAAGAAATGATGTCTTATGTCTATGTGTTTAGTTCTAGAGTGCTCAACTGGATTGTGGGCTATTTTAATGGCACTCTCATTGTCACAAAGAAGAGAAATACGGTTCATATTGTAACCGTAATCTCTTAGAGTTTGTCGCATCCAAAGGAGTTGTGCACAACAACTCCCGGCTGCAACATACTCTGCTTCGACTGTGGATAAAGCAATGGAATTTTGTTTCTTGGATGACCAAGAAACTAAGGATCTCCCTAGGAATTGGCATGTGCCGGAGGTGCTTTTTCTATCTATTTTGCACCCGACATAATCTGCATCGGAGTAACTAATGAGATTGAATTTTGAGCCTTTTGGGTACCAAAGACCAAGGTTGGGTGTATGAACTAAATATCTCAAGATTCTTTTTACGGTTGTCAAGTGACATTCCTTAGGGTTGGCTTGAAATCGTGCACACAGACATACACTCAACATAATATCTGGCCTAGATGCACATAAGTAAAGTAGAGATCCAATCATGGAGCGATATACCTTTTGATCGACGCTTGGTCCATCTTCATTGAGATCCAAGTGGCCATTCGTAGCCATGGGGGTCTTTATGGGCTTTGCCTTGTCCATGACAAACTTCTTGAGTATGTCCTGCGTGTACTTGGTTTGGCTTATGAACGTTCCTTCCCTTTGTTGCCGCACTTGGAATCCCAAGAAGTACTTCAATTCTCCCATCATTGACATTTCAAACCCGTCTGTCATGATTTTACTAAATTCTTCACAGAAGGATTGGTTAGTTGACCCAAATATTATGTCATCAACATAGATTTGACAGATAAAAAGATCATTATCTAAATTCTTTGTGAATAATGTATAGTCTACTTTGCCAATTTGAAAACCATTTTCAATTAAGAAATCTCTAAGACACTCATACCAAGCTCTAGGAGCTTGTTTGAGGCCGTAGAGAGCCTTACGCAATTTATATACGTGGTTGGGAAATTCCTCGTCTTCAAACCCGGGTGGTTGCTCCATGTACACTTCTTCCTTGATCGGTCCGTTGAGGAAGGCGCTTTTCACGTCCATTTGATACAGCTTGAAATCATGGTGAGTAGCATATGCAAGTAATATTCTAATAGATTCAAGCCTAGCTACTGGAGCAAAAGTCTCATCGAAATCCAAACCTTCGACTTGTGAGTACCCTTTGGCCACAAGTCGCGCCTTGTTTCTTGTTACCACTCCGTGTTCGTCTTGTTTGTTTCGGAAAACCCACTTGGTGCCCACTATGTTTGCATTGGGTCTTGCCACAAGTTCCCACACCTCGTTCCTCTTGAAGTTGTTCAATTCTTCTTGCATTGCCACCACCCAGTCCGGATCCTTCAATGCATCCTCAATCCTGCGTGGTTTCAAAAAGGAGACAAACGAGTAAAGCTCACAAAAGTTAGCTATGCGAGATCTAGTGGTCACTCTCTTTTGGATGTCACCGATGATGTTGTCGATTGGGTGATCCCTTTGAATGCATTGGTGTACTCTTGGGTGGGGCACTTGGGGAGTTGTGTCTTCATGATCGTTCTCTTTGCCCCCTGAGTGGTTGCCATCGTTGACTTGTTGATCATCCTCATACTCTCGTGCTTGTGTTGAAGCTCCCCCTTGATTGTTGGTCTCCTCTTGTGGTTCGTTTTCCTCATTTATGTGTGAAGGTGATTCTTGTGGTCGAACTTCACCTAGAGCCATTCTTTTCAATGCTAGACAAGGAGCTTCTTCTTTACCTAATTCACATGGATCAACTTGCTCCGGTGAGTAGCTCATAGGGAGTTTTCTTGAGTAGTCAATGAAGATAAAGCCGATTTGTGGCGTGGCAAGCGGTGTTAATCGCTTCCGCCCAAAATCGATCCGAAGTCTTGTATTCATCGAGCATAGTTCTTGTCATCTCTATGAGTGTTCGGTTCTTCCTTTCGGCAACCCCATTTTGTTGTGGTGATTATGGCGCTGAAAATTCGTGCTTGATGCCCTCTTCATCAAGGTACTCCTCCACTTGTATGTTCTTGAACTCCGTGCCATTGTCGCTTTGAATATTCTTGATTGACAATGAAAACTCGTTTTGAGCTCGCTTGAAGAATTTCTTGAGTGTTCCTTGTGTTTCTGACTTATCATGCAAAAAGAAAACCCAAGTGAAGCGAGAAAAATCATCAATGATAACCAAACCATATTTGTTATCGCCGATGCTTATGTAAGCAACTGGACCAAACAAGTCCATGTGAAGTAGTTCGAGCGGTCTTGTTGTAGTCATGATGTTCTTTGCGGGATGATGTGCTCCAACTTGCTTCCCGGCCTGGCATGCGCTACAAGGCATGTCTTTCTCAAAAACAACATCTTTCAAACCTCGGATGTGATCGCCCTTGAGGAGTTTTTGAAGATTCCTCATACCAACATGCGCTAGCCATCTATGCCACAGCCAACCCATGTTGGTTTTTGCAATCAAGCATGTGTCGAGTTCGGCTTTATCCTTGTTGAAGTCAACAAGGTAAAGCTTTCCCTTCAACATACCCTTGAAGGCAACAGAACCATCACTCCTCCTTGAGACGGTCACACCCTCGTTAGTGAACAAGCAATTATAACCTTTGTCACATAGTTGAGATATGGACAACAGGTTATAATCTAAAGATTCGACGTGTAAGACATGAGAAAGCGTGTGTTCAGAGGATATTGCAATTTTACCGATATCGAGCACCTTTCCTTGACTATTATCTCCGAAGTAGATGCCTTCGTTTGGATCCTCGTTTACTTCATATTCCACGAACATCCTCCTTTCTCCGGTCATGTGGTTGGTGCATCCACTATCTAGCACCCATTTGGATCCACCGGAGGAATAGGCCTGCAAAAACAATTTATGCTTTGGTTTTAAGTACCCAAGCTTGTTTGGGTCCTTGGAGGTTAGTTACAATACATTTGGGCACCCACACATGGGATTTTGTGTTCCCATGGCGTGGCCCAACATAATAAGCATAAACCTTACCAAGATTGTTTCTCATTAATACATAAGAGGCATCAAAAGTTTTAAATAGAAGCTGCTGTTGTTTATGAATCAGACTAGTCTGGGTGGACGGACTTGTCCGGATGACTGGACTTGTCCGGACTCCGACCGTACTAGTCCGGTATTCATGCGAGTTCATTTTCTTATTCTTTAACTTATCAGTTTGAGAGGGTCTTCCCTTCACAAAGGAGATCCTTCCCTTGTTATTCTTGTGATTTCCAGCATGTTGCTTTTCATCATAAGAGTAACCAATGTCATATTTGACATTTGGAGGTCTTTGAACCAAGTATGCACTACGTGCATAGTTGATCTTCTCCTTTTCAAACATTCCACATTGGGTAGGATTTTTATCTTTTGTGGAGGTTGACTTCTCCTTCAAACTGGTGTTGATTTTACTACATGTGCACATATGAACAAGATCAGTTTTAGTTTGTTGAGAAGGTGAACTTGAAGAGGAGGAAGGTTCACTTAGCTTGAGTGACTCAACTTGCACTTCAAGGATTTTATTAACCTTGATCAGGTCAGCAAGTTGGTCCTTGATTACAACATTTGAGTCGGTTAACTCCAAGCAAGTTTTCTTGCTTGAAGCTAGCTCAAGCTCTAGTGAACTGTTTTTATCCTTTTCAAGCTCTAGGAGTTTGTCAAGTTTGACATACTTCTCCTTTTGGGAGATAATCATGTCCTCTTGACGATCAATTAACCTATCCTTCTCAACAAGTTGGTCAAGTAAAAATCTCATTTTAGCAGCAGTTTTCCTATCTAGTCCATTTAGCATGTCCTCATCATCACTATCTAGTTCATAATCACTAGAGTAGGAATGCATGGAAGGGGTTATGATGTTTACCTTGCATTTACCTTCCTTTGCCATGAGACAAGTACCATTCCCCTTCTTTGCGCCGAGTGTGGGGAAGAGTGTGGATTTCTTGGATGTGCTTTCTATGGCTATGCTAGCCATCTCTTCTTCATCGGATGATGAGGACTCATCGTTTGAGTCCCACTCCTTCCCAATGTGTGCTTGTTCAGCTTGTTTCTTCTTCTTGAAGAATTTCTTGGGTTGAGGCTTGGTTTCTTTAGTTTTCTTCTTGTTGTCCTCATACGGGCAATCGACTATAAAGTGGTTATACCCACCACAATTATAGCACGCCCGCCTCATCTTTGGTTTCATCCTTTCCTTGTACTTTCCTTCACTTGATTTTGTTCCCTGTCTCTTCTTCATTATTCTCTTGAACTTTTTCATGAACAAAATCATATCTTCTTCATCTAGCTCACTACTCTCGTCATCACTGTCCTCCTCTAGTTGTGCTTCTCTTGCTTCTTTGGATAGAGGCTTGAGAGTAGATTTTAGGGCAAATCCTTTCTTCTTGGCCGAGGTGAGGTCGGCAATTTCTTTGACGTGCTTGGCTTGTTTCTCCATCATTTCAAAGTTGATAATTTTACCAAGCAATTCATCTGGAGTCATCCTTTTGTAACCAGGGCTTTCTCTGATCATTGAGCATAACGTGACATTGCGAGGCATAAAAGCTCTAAGGATGAGCTTTACCACCTCGTGGTCATTCCACTTCTTGCTCCCATATGATTGTACCTTGTTGACAAGTGTCTTCAATCGGTTGTACATGTCCTGGGGTCACTCGTCTTCCTCAATTGCGAATCTTCCAAGTTCCCCTTCGATCATTTCAATTTTTGCCTCACGCACATGTCGGTCACCTTCATGTGCTGTTTGTAGTGTATCCCAGCAATTTTGAGTCCATCCACCTTGGTGAACTCGTCTCGACTAAGAGAGGAGGTGATTACGGCTGCGGCTTGAGCGTTTCTATGGATGGCCTGCTCTTGACTTGGGGTGAGCTCTTCGTCGTCATCCGGAATATCTATCCATGTACATACAACATGCCATAAACTTGGGTTGAGGGAAATCAAATGCATCTTCATATTCTGCCTCCACATGGAGTAATCACTCCCATCAAAGTGTGGGGCTTTTCCAAGTGGGATAGATAAGTAGTGATTGTTAT
This sequence comes from Tuctoria greenei, assembly GCA_036927565.1. Classification (NCBI taxonomy): domain Eukaryota; kingdom Viridiplantae; phylum Streptophyta; class Magnoliopsida; order Poales; family Poaceae; genus Tuctoria; species Tuctoria greenei. The sequence goes on along the minus strand of JAYESD010000009.1, from coordinate 170,513,479 downwards.
TGGAATTTAGACGATCATAATTAAAAGGATATCGGGAGTAGTCGGTGTGACTACTCCCCTTCTTCTTCTCTTCAACTTTTGCTTTCCCTTTGGAAAGTGCCTTCTTTCTGAGGAGCGCCTTTAGCTCCAGCGTCTCCTCATCGTCGTCCTCGAAGTCTTGAATGGCTTCGAGGTACTTCTCTAGTTTTTGGGTCTTGTCGTTGTTGACTTCCTCTTGGTTGTTGATTTTGTGAACGTCCTTCATGTCCGACATGATCTCTTGGAGTGGTTAAACTCTTTCTTGAAGAACCTGACTCTCATACCAATTGAATGTAGGCCTAGAGGGGGGTGAATAGGCCTTTTGAATTTTTGTCGGATCCTGCAACACTCAACAGCAAGTTCAATACCAGAGAAATCGGACTAGTCCGGTAAAGTGCGGACTAGTCCAGTGTTCACAGACTAAGTTGATCAAGATTAATCGAATAGGTTGATTCTTTAATGTATGCAGCGGAAATATAGAATCAAACAATAGTTTAACAGTTATATATTGAATTGTGTCACAATTAAGGTTTGTGTTCAACAATTTAATGTAAATTGAACAATGAGTATCAAACCCTAGAGTAAGTAAATCAATTTGAGTGATGAACACAAAAAGGACAAGATACACAATTTATCCCGTAGTTCAGCTACCACGAAGGCAACCTACATCCACGTTGAGGAGCCCACAAAAGGACCGGGTCTTCTCCAACCCTTCCCTCGTCGGATCGCCACGAAGGCCAATCCTCTTCCACTAATCACAAAGGGGTGAATAACCAAATTCAAGGGGCGTTCTCACACGTTGAGAGCTCCCTTAGATTACAAATCACAAAGCCACCAAAAACACACTCAGAAACTACAATTGAAACGTAGGAGTGTGTTAGATATTCAAACCAAGAGCTCAATGATGTGTGCCAAGTGTCTCTCCAATGATGTAGAAGTGATCCTCAAAGGATTGATCGATTTTGCACTTAATTTCGTGGAGAGAATTGGTTTTTGAGTCTCTTGGGAGGTGTGACGGCGCTAGGGTTCCAGAGAGGTAAAAGTGGGCCGTGCACCTCTATTTATATGGGGTTTCTAAAAGTGACCGTTAGGGTTCAAAAAGATCAGACTAGTCCGTGGTGGTCACCGGACTAGTACGGAGTGCTGTGTGTAGCAAACCCTAAGTATCCCGAAATATCTCACTAGTCCGGTTGAAAATGGACTTGTCCGATTTCACTACTGGAAATCTTCGGACTAGTCCGATAGACATCGGACTTGTCCGGACATATGAAACCCTAAGTGTGTTGGATGACAAGTCTGCACTTGGAGGACTTGTTCGATTTAGATCAGTGGATATTTCGGACTAGTCCGTGTAAACATCGGACTTGTCCGAAGTGGATCAGAAGGAATATCGGACTAGTCCGGTTGACAACGGACTTGTCCAATTTTGTGTGACTTGTGAAGTGTGTTGAGGACTAGTCCGCCCTGAGGAGGACTAGTCTGACTCAAGTCAGAAAGATATCGGACTAGTCCGACAGATATCGGACTTGTCCGATCTGGTGCAGAAAGGATATCGGACTAGTCCGGTTAACAACGGACTAGTCCAGTCCTGTGTAACTTTGTGCAGTATGTGTGTGTGCTTAAAACATGATTGAGCTCTTGGGTGTGTTTCTTAGCACACTCCATACACAATAGTCTACTATTTCTTTTCCTTGAGCTCAAGTTCACTTTGCTCCTCATTATCCCTTCTTTTTGGCATTTTGCTCATTTTTCATTATTGACCTGCATTCATCTCAATCAAAAGGTTAGGATTCCAATTGCTTGTCATAAATCATCCAAAACACACAAGGGAGCCCTAGATGCACTTTCAATCTCCCCCTTTTTGGTAATTGATGACAACCAATTGAGATTTCACAACATATGACAAAAAGAGATGAGATTTTCATAAAGTATGCACATATGACTCAAAAATACATCAAGCAGTAAGAGAAATATCCATATGTGTATTCTTTATGGTGGGATGCATAACTAAGTGCATTGAAACATTGAGAATGACATAATTTACATTGATGAAACAATACAAAGTACATATGTCATTTCAGGAGCAAAATTGCAGATTTCAACACATACTTGCAAATTAATTAAGCATTTCAACATAGAACCATAGTTGATATGAAAACAGCGATAAAGCATTACAATCACAAAAAAAGGTTAAAGAGAACTCTCTCCTCGCATCCTACGACAGCTAAAGCTAAGACTCGACTCCCCCTCAATCTCTCCCCCTTTGGCATCAAGACACCAAAAAGGAAGGAGAGGAGGGTCCTAGGGTCTTCACTCTTCACTGTCGGTCCTCTCGTCATCGTCTTCGTCTTCATCATCATCAGCTTGACGAGGAGGGGAAGGAGGAGGGACGGAGTCGCTCGAGCCCCCAATGCCAAAGTAGGCAAGCTCAGAGGGGTTAAGAGGCCCGAGCTCGGTGAAGTCCGGGTCGGACTCTTCATAAATCACTGGAGATCCAATGGGGTCGATCTCCAGCTTCTGGCAGATTTGCTTCACATTGGCTTTTATATACTTCATGTCCTCCTTTCTTCTCTTGTTGAGCTTGTGGACCTTCACTTCAGTCTTTTTGCAGGAGGAGAATATGGCAGTCAGGTACTTGAGGATCCCACTAGCTGATCCTCTCTAAGGGGATTCCCTAGAGGTAGGGACAGCCCTAGCATCGCTTCCTGATCTTTCCGGTGCCTCGGGACTGGAGGCCGGCGAGGGAGCAGCCTGGACACTCACTGGTTGAGGCTTCTGAGGCCTCAAAGGAGTATGCTCCACATCCTTCACGAACTCAATACCTGTGACTTTCTCAATCATATACATGAGGTAGGGAGCATAGCCACATGACCTGTTAGGCGTGCAGGATATGTTGACCATATCATTCCAAATATATTCCGCCACATCAAATGGGCGGTCCTTGCTTATGACTCTCATTAGGGTTCGAAGGTAACCCTGCACGCTCCCAACATCTCCATCTTTAGGAGCAATAGTCTTCCTCGGCACTCTGTTGAGAACCACAAAGAATGGTTTCATGCACTTTGTAGAGGGAGGTACAAACTTTGAGTTCGGCTCATATAGGAATTTCATCCTATCCTTCTCCATGACACCTATGTTGTGGATGATCAGCCTGTCATGTCCAAAGGTGTCCAGATGGAGCAGATTAGCAAAGTCCTCCTGAGTGATACTATACTTAGATCCGTATGTCATCCAAGTAACACTCTCTTCATCCTCACTTGAGAAGTGGCAATTTGCAAAGAACTGTGCAATCACTTCATCATTCCAGTTATGCCTGAAGGCAAAGAGATCATTCAGGCCATGCCTCTCAACTGCTGCAATGACTTCATCAAAAGCTGAGCACTTCTTCTCAAGGTGTGCCCAGTCAATCCACTGACTGCGCACCACCAGTGTCTTCATTGGGAGATACACCGCTTTGTAGAAGTCTGCATGGAAGTTGCACCAAAACCTTCCATCGACAGCTTGCTTTGGCCTGCCATACCAGTCAATGCTTCTGAACTTGGCTGCAGAATCACCGCCCTTGCCGTTGAACTTCTCCTCAGTAGGGTCCCGGACCCCTTCCCTGGGAGCATGGAGCTTCAAAGGCCCGACTGGCCCCGTTGCAATCCCCTTGCCCTTGCCCTTGGCTTGGCGAGAGGCACTTGAGGATGCTGCTGCCTTCGACACTGGATTCTTTGCCAGCACCTTTCTCCGAACCTGAGGAGGTGAAGGAGCTGGCTCCGAGGGTCTTTCTTGGCGTTTCTTGCCAAGACCCGTTGAGGACCGAGGTGCCACTTCTTGGTCCAACTCGGCCTCAAAGTCGGAGATTTCGTTGTTTGAGTTCGACATGATCTGAGAATGATTTTGCAAGAATGATGGTAAGTGATACAAGGCATAGGCATGGAAAGATAGCAGTGAATTGCATTGAGGAATTGAAAATTAGGTTTTCAGTTCAGAAACATCGGACTTGTCCGGTGCACAGGCACGGACTAGTCCGGTGGACCGGACTTGTCCGTGCACGGACCGGACTAGTCCGGTGTTCATCCTCAAAAACCTAACAGATCGATCAAGGAATGATTCCTAATACAGATCTAGTCTAGCATACACGTAGTACATCAAATAAGCATGTATCTAGTGAAGGATGCTAGGCTATACGATCAATAATGGAGAAAAACAAGATTTCTAGCATTTTGAAGAAATTTACCAAAGAAATCGATGGACGCTTGAAGATTTGGGGGTTGGAGGCCGGACAAGTCCGCTAGCTTCAATCCCCAAGAGATCAAGTTTGATCTCCGCCCAAATGTGGACTTTTTCGACGGAGGGAGCAAAGAATCGCCTTGGTGGCTCGAGCGCAAGAGAGAGGAAAGCGTGAGCAAAAGTGGGGATGAGAAGATTAGGGTTTGGTGGCGGCTACGGTTATGGACACGAAAAATCGTACAAGTCCGGACATGACCGGACTAGTCCGAAGTCATCCAGAGAGCTATATCGGACTAGTCCGTGGTCTATCGGACTAGTCCGGCCTAACCGGCACTCTGCGGACTAGTCTGCAGGAGCGGACTAGTCCGGGTAACCACGGACTAGTCTGTGGTCACCAGGAGAAAATGCATAGCCCATTCATATATATTTGAAGGTTCACTAATAGAGAATAGGAGGGGCAAAACAAATCAATTAATCTTGATGAATTTGACCAGTAAGCATACAACAATCACAATGATCATAATTCATCAAGATCTAATAATTTACATAGTTTTTCGAGAAGAAATGGAGAGGGATGATTTTCACAATTCAGTCAAAATTTTGAAGAGTTCATACAGGTATGCAATTTTTCAAGCCACACTCCGAGAATCAAGGATATTTAGTTCATTTCAGAGTTTGCAAAAATGCTTTTCATCAAGTGGCTTGGTGAATATGTCGGCCAATTGTTTTTGGGTGTTGACATGTGAGATGGTAATGTCTCCTTTCATGGAATGGTCTCTCAAGAAATGATGTCTTCTGTCTATGTGTTTAGTTCTAGAGTGCTCAACTGGATTGTGGGCTATTTTAATGGCACTCTCATTGTCACAAAGAAGAGAAATACGGTTCATATTGTAACCGTAATCTCTTAGAGTTTGTCGCATCCAAAGGAGTTGTGCACAACAACTCCCGGCTGCAACATACTCCGCTTCAAATGTGGATAAAGCAATGGAATTTTGTTTCTTGGATGACCAAGAAACTAAGGATCTCCCTAGGAATTGGCATGTGCCGGAGGTGCTTTTTCTATCTATTTTGCACCCGGCATAATCTGCATCGGAGTAACCAATGAGATTGAATTTTGAGCCTTTTGGGTACCAAAGACCAAGGTTGGGTGTATGAACTAAATACCTCAAGATTCTTTTTACGGTTGTCAAGTGACATTCCTTAGGGTTGGCTTGAAATCGTGCACACAGACATACACTCAACATAATATCTGGCCTAGATGCACATAAGTAAAGTAGAGATCCAATCATGGAGCGATATACCTTTTGATCGACGCTTGGTCCATCTTCATTGAGATCCAAGTGGCCATTCGTAGCCATGGGGGTCTTTATGGGCTTTGCCTTGTCCATGCCAAACTTCTTGAGTATGTCCTGCGTGTACTTGGTTTGGCTTATGAACGTTCCTTCCCTTTGTTGCCGCACTTGGAATCCCAAGAAGTACTTCAATTCTCCCATCATTGACATTTCAAACCTGTCTGTCATGATTTTACTAAATTCTTCACAGAAGGATTGGTTAGTTGACCCAAATATTATGTTATCAACATAGATTTGACAGATAAAAAGATCATTATCTAAATCCTTTATGAATAATGTATAGTCTACTTTGCCAATTTGAAAACCATTTTCAATTAAGAAATCTCTAAGACAATCATACCAAGCTCTAGGAGCTTGTTTGAGGCCGTAGAGAGCCTTACGCAATTTATATACGTGGTTGGGAAATTCCTCGTCTTCAAACCCGGGTGGTTGCTCCACGTACACTTCTTCCTTGATCGGTCCGTTGAGGAAGGCGCTTTTCACGTCCATTTGATACAGCTTGAAATCATGGTGAGTAGCATATGCAAGTAATATTCTAATAGATTCAAGCCTAGCTACTGGAGCAAAAGTCTCATCGAAATCCAAACCTTCGACTTGTGAGTACCCTTTGGCCACAATTCGCGCCTTGTTTCTTGTTACCACTCCGTGTTCGTCTTGTTTGTTTGTTTCGGAAGACCCACTTGGTGCCCACTATGTTTGCATTGGGTCTTGCCACAAGTTCCCACACCTCGTTTCTCTTGAAGTTGTTCAATTCTTCTTGCATTGCCACCACCCAGTCCGGATCCTTCAATGCATCCTCAATCCTACGTGGTTTCAAAAAGGAGACAAACGAGTAATGCTCACAAAAGTTAGCTATGCGAGATATAGTGGTCACTCCCTTTTGGATGTCACCGATGATGTTGTCGATTGGGTGATCCCTTTGAATGCATTGGTGTACTCTTGGGTGGGGCACTTGGGGAGTTGTGTTTTCATGATCGTTCTCTTTACCCCCTGAGTGGTTGCCATCGCTGACTTGTTGATCATCCTCATACTCTCGTGCTTTTGTTGAAGCTCCCCCTTGATTGTTGGTCTCCCGGTAGAGATCCCCTTCTACCAACGTGTATCTTTTAGCCAATCTGACTATGCGGTCAGCGGATACATCATCGCCAGGAAGGATATTGTCTCAAGTAGCTCCGGATCTCCGAGATCCATGCATTGGAGCTAACTTGAGCATTCGAGTCTTGCGTGTTGGGTTGCTCGGAGCTTCCGGCAGCACCTACGACCCTTGATGGCTGTCATGGTAACAGGGCCATCGGGACCGTCAGCTTCGGGATGCTGATCTCGCCCCCTTTGCTCAGTTCGGCAGGCTGAGCTGTGGGTTTTTACAACCTCCGGACAAAAGTTCCGTCAGGAGCCGGAGCTCCAGTTGACGCTTTCGTCGAGAGTTCGTCGGCTTCAGCGTTGTGGACACGCTAGACGTGGTGGAGGTCTAGGACTTCGAAGTCCTTCTGGAGCCTCTGGACTTCAAGGAGGTAAGCAGCTAGCTGGAGATTGTTGCAGGAGTATTCACCATTCACTTGTTTAATGATGAGCTGTTAATCTCCCTTGACCAGCAGCTGCTTGACACCATATGACAGTGCCACCTTTAGTCCGTAGATGAGTGCTTCGTACTCCGCCATGTTGTTGGTCACCTTGAAGTCAAGGTGTACCATGTATTTTACCTTCTCCCCGGTTGGTGCGAGGAGAAGGATTCCAACTCCGGCCCCCTGCTTTTGCATGGAGCCGTCGAAGTAGAGGGTCCAATGAGGCTCGGTGAAGACCGGATCCTTGTGTTTCAACTTCTGCTCACTAGGGCCCCCAGGGTTTGATGGAGAGGGAGTCCATTCCGCCACGAAATCTAACAATGCTTGACTCTTGATTGCTTATCTTGGAATGAATTCAAGATCAAATTCGGCCAATTCCACTGCCCACTTTGCAATATTCCCAGCTGAATTGGGATTATGCAAGATTTCTCGGAGTGGGTAAGAAGTCACCACTGAAATCTTGTGAGCTTGGAAGTAATGGCGAAGCTTCCTGGAGGCGATAAGAACTGCATAGAGCAGCTTATGCACCTCTAGGTATCGAGTCTTGACATCATGAAGTACTTCACCGATGAAGTACACTGGGCGCTGGATGGTCCGGACCCTCTCGGAGGGGCCCAGAGCTTCCTATTCATTGACCCGAATCCTCCCGGAGGGATCCGGACCTTCTTCGGGAACCTCCGGGTCCTTGCTGGAGGGACCCGGAGCTTCTTCAGAAGCGACCTGGACCCTCTCGGAGGGGTCTGGGTCTTCTGAAGTAACTTCTTGTGGACTCAAGTCTGGGAACTGGGACCCAAACTCGCTTTCAGGAACCTTCGGACCCTCCCGTAGGGGTCTGGATTCCTGAGCATGAGATTGTTCTGGTCTCTCCGTAACCAGGACCATACTGACGACTTCGTCAGTTGCTGAAATGTAAAGCAGTAAAGGCTCACCAGGGTTCGGAGCTACCAGAGTTGGTAGGGTGGTGAGGAACTGTTTTAGCTCCTGGAACGCCTTTTCTGCTTCTTCAGACCATTGGAATGGTCCGGACTTCCTCAATAACTTGAAGAACCGGCTGAGGGCGGTACCCGTTCCTCAATAACTTGAAGACCATCGGAAGGGAAGTACCCGTTCCGCCAGTCTTGAAATGAACCGGCTGAGGGCTGCTAGACATCCAATTAGCTTTTGGACATCCTTGATGCGGGTTGGTGGCCGCATGTCTTCAATGGCTTTAATCTTCGTCGGATTAGCCTCTATGCCTCGATGATTTACCAGGAAACCAAGAAGTTTTCCAGAGCTAACCCCGAAGACACACTTGTCTGGGTTTAGCTTTGTGCGGGTGACCCGCAGCTTGTCGAAGACAGCTTGTAAGGTGTCAAGGAGTGACTCCTTGTTCTTGATCTTGACTATGATGTAATCGACGTAGACTTCCACTATGTCTCTAATGAGTTCTTCAAAAGTTTTGTACATAGCTCGTACAAAGGTTGAAGCTGCATTCTTGAGACCAAATCGCACGGCTATATAACAGTACAATCCATCTACTGTGATGAAAGAGATATGCTCTTCATCTTCCCTAGACATTCTGATTTGATGATACCCAGAATATGCGTCTAGAAAACACAGTAATTCACACCCGGATGTGGAATCCACTATCTGATCTATTCTAGGTAGTGGGAATGGATCTTTTGGACATGCCTTATTTTGTGTTGTGTAGTCAATACACATCCGAAGCTTCCCACCGGCCTTGGGCACAACGATTGGGTTTGCCAGCCATTTTGGATGGAAGACCTCTCGGATGAATCCAGCTTCGAGCAACTTCTTCACTTCTTGTCGAATAAAGTTCTGTCGCTCCATGGATTGCTTCCGAGGCTTCTAATGCACGGGCCGGGCGTCAGGGTAGATCTTCAGATTGTGCTCAATCACTTCCCTGCGGATCACAGGCATTTGTGACGGTTGCCAAGCAAACACATCGACATTAGCCCAGAGGAAAGCGATGAGCGCGAGTTCCTATTTGTCATTCAGCCCCCCCCCCTGATATACGGGTGGTTTGAGCGGCATCGGAACCGATTTGGACGACTTTGATGGGAATGTCGGTGTCGCCGCTTGGCTGCACACGAGGTGCAGAAGTCGAGCCTCGTTGACGAATGCTCGGGGGTTTTGGAGCTTGCTCCTGCCTGGAGTCCTCCTCTTGCGCCGTAGTAAGCGCATGAAGTTCATCCAGAGCGGTTACTCCGGCAGTGCGATCTTCGCGGATCCGGAGAACGCCTACTGGTGTTGGCATCTTTAACACCAGGTAGCCATAATGAGCAGCTGCCATGAATTTGTACAAGGCAGGCCTACCCAAGATGGCGTTGAAAGGTAAGTTGATCTGAGCAACGTCAAAGACCAACTTCTCAGTGCGATACTTCTCCCGGGTCCCGAAGGTAACGGGGAGATTAATAGCACCGAGTGGGGTAATAGCTCCTGGACCTACTTTGGAGAAAGGTCAGGAGGGGTGAAGATCTGAAGGTCGGAGCTGAAGCTTGGTAAAAGCTTCGAAGCTTATGAGGTTCAGCCCCGAACCTCCGTCTACCATAACGTGGTGGAGATGAATGTTATTGATGGTAGGAGATACCATCAAAGGTAACTGGCCTGCTCCAACCATGCTTCGAGGGCAGTACGAAGCATCAAAGGTGATGGTTGTGTTCATCCACTTCCGTTGAGGCTCCGCCCTGGCTGTAGGAGCTACAGCGGCCATGTCCCAACGCATTGTCTTGAGGACGCGGCGGGAGGTGATGTCCCATGATCCACCAAAAATGGTGTTCATGGTCTTCCGACGCTCGTTGTCAGAGACGTCACAATCGTCGTCGATGGAGGTGTAGACAGCCTTCAGGACCTTTTTAGGATCCTGAAAACCTAACTACTCTTCACCCGGAGCTTCGTAAAATTTTTGTTTTCCTTCCATCTGTCGGAAAGGAAATTCTTCCCAACGCTTGTTGTAACGCTCGGTAAGGTTTTGGACCTCCCGGCAATCTTACAAATTGTGGTTGTCCGTCTTATGAATTGGGCACCACACCTTGGGTTTGCCACCGTCTTCAAAAGACGGTCGAGGTCGCTTCTCGGGGCGTGGCCCCCGGCCACCCGGAGCTGCAGCAGCTGCAGCATTAGATGCGCCCGCCAACAACTTCTTCTTGCTGTTGGTCCTTTTCTTCTTCTTGCCGCTCCCAGAGGTAGTGGCTTCACCTTTGGAGGATTTCTTGTGATCCTCCGGAGGTGGTTTGGAGTGCATTTCACGGCCCTCCGCAGCTCTGGCACATTTGCCAGCCAAGCTAAAGAGTTCCGTGACACTGGTGATCTCCTTGATCGCCAGTTTCTCCAACATCTTCTTATCTCGTACACCCTGTCTAAATGACACAATGATAGAAGCACTAGAGATAGAAGGGATAGTGTTTCGTACCTAAGAGAATCTCTAGATGAATGATCGCAGGGATTCTCCCCCTTTTTGCACAACTGCAAAAAGGTCCAGTTCGGTGCCTGGTCGGGTGTATGAACTCCCGAAGTTGGCAGTAAACTGTCGGCACAACTCCTCCCAACTGTTGATGGACTTGGGTGGAAGGCTCATAAACCAGAACCGGGCCGTCCCAGTTAAAGCCACTGGAAAATAGTTGGCCATTATGGCTTCATTTCCTCCAGCTGCCAGGATAGCAGTGGAGTAAATCTGAAGAAATTCGACGGGATTAACGGTCCCGTCAAACTTCTCCGGCAGGTGAGGCCGGAATTTCTGTGGCCACCTGACCATACGCAGATGCATGGCCAGGGCTGAACAGCCTCCTCCTACTCCTTCAGGAGCAGGAATGTCCTGAGCTTCTCGTCTTTCACGAGCACGCTCGATATGGACTCGACCGTCTTGTTGACGGTATCGGCGATCAAGCTCCACCCGGAGGTCATGAGTTGAAAGCCTTGATACCGTGTGAGTGCGTTGCGCCTCGGAGGGCAACGACGTCACTTGTTGTGACGCAACACGTCTCCTGTTGTTGGAAATGTGCGGACCAAGTCTGCCAGACAAGGTCCGTCGTTGCGACGGGGCCCGTCCTGAAGGAGGAGGACCCTGGTTACTGATGCGGTCAACTGCTGCTGCAACCAAGTGTTCCACATCGGCCCTCCACTGCTCCATTGCATCCCGGGATGCATCCGGAGGTGGTGGGTGCTGAAGGAGAGCACGTGCTGCATGGAGCGCGTGTTCCGGGTTGTCATGATTCGCCGACGCAGTGATTGACGCTGGTGCACTATCGCGCTGCCCAGCTTGATTTGCTGGTGGAGGCGGCGGTGGTAGAAGTGTGACTCCTGCTGGAACTGAGGTTCCTACTGGTGGCTGCATATTAGAGGGATTGCCCCCAGCAGCTTGAACAGCGGGATGACCATTGGATGATTCAGCAGCTGAGTTCACCATTCTTGAAATCTCAGGCGCCCCTACCTGGCGCGCCAACTGTCGGTGGTTTTGATCCGGCAGATCTCCCGACACTACTAAAAGTATTTACGGAGTTTGAAGTTCGGTGTGGGCGCGCGGAGATTCAAGAAGGTGAATTGTAAAATGACACAGGAGACACAAAGATTTACGTGGTTCAGGCTGCCTGAGCATAATACCCTACTCCACGGGGTGTGTTGGTGTTGTATTAGATGTATGAACTCAACTCAGGTGACGTGAGTTGAGAGTGCGCGATCAGATCAGTGCCGAGAGAGAGGTTAGATCCGTCCCCTATGTATCGTCGGCCTGTCCTTTTATAGTATAAGGACAGGCCGTTACAAGTTGGTCTGGCCCGACATGTGGCTCTGGCGGTTACTAATATTGATACACATTTGGTGTGCTTAATTACCCTTAATGATCGTGTTACAAGCATTGACAGCGCCATTACTGGTAATTAAGGTCGTCCGATCGTGTGTCATTAACATAGTATTAATGACACTTAATCGGGTCTTGAAGTCCTTGATTCCCCTTTGAAGATCCGGAGCCGTTGTGGAGTCTACCGGAGATTTGAGGCTGAAGATCCGACGGTAGGACACGTGGCAGCTCTGGAGCATGCTGTGAGGAACAGATAGGTCTGGTGCCACCAGACACGTGTCAGTTTCGGAGTTTCCCTCGGTCTGGGGTTAGGTCCAGGGGTGCCATTATGGTACATAGCCCGGAGCTTCCCCCTTATGGGTGGTAGCTCCGGTTTGATGGTACACGTGGCGACCCTGAGACTAACCATATTGGGGAAGCAGGTCCGGTTATTTCTGACATGTGAGCCTCCGAAAGTCTTCAAATCAAGTAGATGACATTTCTTTAAGATCTTTGCAATCTCAAGGGGTATACGGTACCTAGGGTACCGACACGCTAGATTGACCCTCACCTCCTTTCTGAGTAGCGTTCTTAGCCTGAGCCTTGTCCTCAACGTCAAGAGATGCTATGAGGTTTTCAACTGATATTTCCTGTCTCTTGTGTTTCAGAGCTGTGGCAAAGTTCTTCCATGAAAGAGGTAACTTTGCAATAGTGCACCTAGCCACAAACTTGTGAGGTAAAAGACACTTAAGGAGGTTGAGATCTCTTGCAAGACATGTATTTCATGAGCTTGTTCAACTACAGGACGGTTGTTAACCATTTTTTAGTCATGAAAACTCTACATGATATATAGTTCACCACCTGCATCGGTTGCACTATACTTTGCGTTAAGTGCATCTCAGAGCTCCTTACCATCTGTGACTTTTAGATAAACACCACATCATTTTTTGTCAAGAATACTTAAGATACATCCTCTCAGGGCAAAATTAGCTTCCTCGAACTTCGTCCGTTCTTCAACAGACAAAAGACCTTGAGGTCTGCCCTCGGTTTCCCAGAAGATCTTAAGTGACTGGAGCCACAGTGTGATCTTAACTTGCCACCTCTTAAAGTACACGTCAGATAATTTCTACAATCTCAGTGCATCACCTAAAGTCATTATATTCAACTCAGGAAATTGCCTAATAAGGTTTTTGGATTGTTAGAAAATAGGAGGCAATTTACTGAACAATTATGAAAAAACACGCAAAAACAACAGTGATCAATACCGACAGACAGACAGGACGAGAAATATCGCGTACCGATTTGAAGTCAGAGGAACTGTTGTAGATCTAACGGCGAACAACCGTTGTAGACGCTATTGACGCTGTTGGGCTGTAGCGCCCGATCTCTTCGGTAGACGACTCATGATGAAGAACACGAGTAGTCGCGCGGAGCGCTTCCCAAAAACCTTATTCGCCCTCTCCCGGTGCAAGATTGCAAGGGCGAGCAGTTCTGGAGACCCGCTCTCCCGATCGTCGGTGCACGCCAGCGCTCGGGGTGGAGTAGACTAAAAGGCGGCGCAAGAAACGCGAACGTCGGAACTATCTGATCGTGGGATGATTTGCCCTGCCCCCGCACGTCCGTATTTATAGAGTCCTGCAGAAGCGATTCAGTTGCAATCCGTAGGATCCGCATCCGATTTGATTCTGCAGTCGTAGACGCGCCCGTCTCCAACGACTTGGACTCAGTCTCGGAAGCCCCAAAAATTTGGAAACCCAAAAGCCCAAATTAATTTCCTGCAAAAATATAAAATATGGACTCGGCTCGATGCTCGAATTCACACGAACACACGGGCGAGCACGCGCGAGCGTGTGCGGGGCGGGGAGTGACATGGCTAGGCGAGCAAGAAGGAGGAGGAGGAGGAGGAGCGCGCGTGGGCCACTCCTTTCTTCTCCCGTTCTCTCTCACTCAATTAGTGGAAGAACAACCTCCCTTATGTATAGGAGTTGCTCCCCTTCCACTTCCCATGTGGAACTGTCCATACAGCACCACGCTCTCTTGCTCTAATGGGCCTTTGAGATTTATTTCTGAATATTAATTGGGTCTAGCCCATTTATTCCAACAATATTTTGCTAATTTTTGTAATTTACAATTATAAAATAAAATATGTATCAATACATATTTTGACTAAAATTTACTTTTAGGCCTCGTTTGGAAGCTTGGGCAGGAAAACCCTAGGCAGCAAATCTTTAGGGGATTTTTCCTGTGGTGGGATTCCCACCTAGAGCATATGTTCCCTATGTGTGTTTGGTAATAGGGGAATACAAATTCCAGAATACAAAAGTAGTCTTAATAAAAATGAAATAAAATCAGGAAAAATAATAAAATTCAAAACTGCCGGCAACATCATTACATATTAAAAAATATTCACGTACATCAAATGATCAAATGTGCCGCATATTACAAGACCCACAATTCATCAATGCTTTAAATTAAAGAGTACATTTAAGTATAATGTGCAAGAAAGCTATGCGAGTTAGTTCATTATAATTTGCAGCATAAGTGGAATTTGACTATCTCCTTGAGATGATGGTTATAGTAGCAGAATTGCTTCAAAAGTTAGGATGCTGATCTACCAAGGCTCCTGTATATATATAAAAAATATAAATTAGATTGAGGTTAAGATGGTAGGAGAAAACAAATACCACGATCAGAATGTAAAGACCTTAAGTGGTGAAAAAAGATAAGAGACGATTCAACATGAACCAGACATGAATAGTACATTCAACTTAGCTTATTACAGCCGTGGCCCATGCTATGTGAAAGTATTATGTATCAAGTTCCCAACAACTGTTAAGTAAAAGTTCGTGACACTGAATTTATCTTGTTTACAGTTTACTCGCTGAATGGGTGAACCTTACATGACATGCTCTTTTTCCTATCAAACATGCTCAACCCTTAACATGGCAACAAGTCATCATGGGCCAGCGCTGTAATTTCAGGTGTTTCTTTCTTTTCCAAATATACAGATGTGTCTGTGCCACCGAATTGTTGGACTAATGGCGGGGCAGGTTATGATATCGAGGAATCTCATGTTCCATTGTTGACTTTTATCAGTCCTAAACCCTCAACCAAGCAAGGGTAGCAAGTATTTTCCGACCATGGAGTCGATGGATACACACATGTAGTACTGATGACTGCTTAAAAAGAGTCAGTCTTGGCTTGTGTTTCTAACTGTTTGCTCATTATGAGAAGAGAATGAAGCTCATGCAAAGCACCACACATAGGAAATCTTGTGCTGACGGGTGGTGGTGCAGTAAATTAAACTATTGAAAATAGTCAATTTGTGTACATCCACTTCATAGATCCACACATGCCCTTGAAAATGAATTGACGGTGGGGCATCTGAATGGGATCCGTACCTTCCAATCGACGGCGTGGAAGAAGTCAAGGAAGAAGTCAACAGCAGAGACATAGCCAGTGCACATTTTGGTGAAGACGGGGTCGAAGAGCTCGGCAACCACATCGGCATGCCCGTTGAGCGCCAAGCACATCTCTTCCACAGCACGCCCGAGTCCTGTCAACCTGCTTGCTGCTGGCGACGAGCTGCGCAAATCCGGAGTGGCGAGCGGTGCAGGGGAGGCGAGTGTGGCAGTGCGGATACGGGGTAGGAGGCGAGAGGCGGGGCGGAGGAGACCGGTGGCGTGGATCGGGAGTGGGAGCCAAACGGAGCCACAACGGGGCGAAGGCGAGCGAAGCGGTGTGGGGAGCGAATCGGGGTCGGAAGCAAGCGAGGCCGGGCCGGAAAGACCCATGCTCTCCCGCGAATTGGGTCAGGAAATTTATTTACCAAGTGCATCACGGGAGAGTTTCGTCCCATGGTTTTTCGACCCAGGGAATAAACATGGATTCCTCTGAGATCCTGAGCTTCCAAACGAGGCCTTATTGATTTGTGACGAACACTCACCATAAGCACCATTAGAGATGTTTATATCTTTGCGCAAGTGTCTAAGAAACCATGCACATGAATTAAGATTTGTATACTTCTTATAAATGATTCTCATATCTCATATTTTGCGCTCAACAAAAGGTAAATTGTAGTTACTAATATGGATTTTATTTTGTCTAATATAGCAACTTCTGGAGAAAAATAGCTGAGAGCAAAATAGACAATTCCTTGAATAGATGAGGCTGGAGCTGACTAGGCATGCATAGATGGACGTCCAGCTCATACGAAGGATGAAATTGAACCTAAACTTCAAAGTTTAAGAATGAAATTGGCTACTTTGATAGTTGAGTGACGAAGTCGAGCCTCTGACCAAAGTTGAAGGACCAAATAGGCAATTCTACCTTTTTTTAAAGCCAAATATATTACTCATTCAATAGATAAAAGAGTTACATCTTTAATTACAAATGGCATAATAAATTCTGGAGGGCCTCCAACCAAAACCTCTTCTTTTTGTTTTTTATGTGTATTTTGCCATCTCCTGGGCCACCTGATTTGCTTCTCTTCCACAATGTCTGAAATATATGTTTGTCATTGTGGTTGACATTGAAAAACATTCTGTCGGAGTCGCTGAATATAGGCACTTTAGTAACACTATTGCAGGCTTGGATCAATTCTAAAGAGTCAGATTGAATCATCACTTTAGAACAATCTAGATTCTCCAAATAAATCGTCACCTTAGAACAATCTAGATTCTCCAAATATTCAACCTTTCAATAAAGCAAGTGTCTCTGTAGTAGGTGCACTCAATACATTCTCAAAAAATCCATATGTTCCTGCAATTGCCTCACCTTTATGATTTTTTAGAACCACACCAAAAGTACCTAATCTATTTTCATAATATATTTCATCAATGTTTAGATAGTAAGAGCCCACATATGGTTTAGCCCATGATATTGTATGTTGTTTTGCCCTTTCATTTGCTACAGCAAAGTTTGCAGTTAGAGCAATAATAGCAAAAGCTGAACTAGAAGGTGATGCAACGCCGACTCCCTTAACCAGTTCGCGTATCTGCCATCATATATACCAACATCCAACAGCAATCAATTCTCGAATGTTTAATTTATATTTTATTTTGGAACTATGGATATATTTACATAAAATAATTTCAAGAATGACTAAACAAGAACGATCAGCTTTGAGAGCATGATCTATGATATTAGTCAATTCAAGTTTCTTCCAAACTTTACGAGCCCTTGCTGAAAGTGCATCTAGGTAATCCCATTGGGTTTTAGATGATTGATAACGACAATTAAGAGACTAATAAGCTTCGCGAGTTTAAGCACAGGTGATCGAAATTGAAACGAAACTGGAGACTCTCAAAAAGGAAAAAGAGTAATAATAACGTCGGAAACTCGAAGTAGAAATTAGGGTTTAATTTTTCTTGAGTTGAGTTTAGTCATGTTATGTAGAGAGTTTTCAACAAGTCAAGTGCTTGATAATCAATAAGGAGCTCATAGTTTGATTGGAATTGGGCGAGACGTTAAGTCTTGGCAACCTTAAGGTCAACGCCGGACTAGTCCGGCTACATCGAATTATTCCGATATTAGGCAACCAAAAGGACTTGTTCGTTTTTTTTGGACGAACTAGTCTGTACTAAGTGGGTCTGAGTCTCTCCGGGACAAAGTCGTGGAGGGTCGAACTAGTCCGCCCGTGAGGTCAGACTAGTCCACCTTGGCAGACTTGTTCGCTCTCACCCGGAACAGAAGGTTCTGTGTGAGCTCAGACTAGTCCGCTGTAGGAGCAGACTAGTCCATAGTGGAAAGAGAGTTGGCTTCTGGGACCAAGTTCAAGGAGGTCGGACTAGTCCGCAACAAGGGTTGGACTAGTCCGTTCGACCAAACTAGTCTGAGGTTAGTCGGAACACATGGTTCTGTGTGACTTCGGACTAGTCCATTTTGTGAGGAAGTTAAGCTACTCGCACTAAGTCCTGCCAGGCCGCACTAGTCTGTCTTGGGAGGCGGACTAGTCCACCTTGTAGGATAAAAGAGCACGTGAAAAGCTATCGGAGGGGGGATGAATGGTAGTTTAAAATTTTTTAAGCGGAAGCAACAAAAAACCATGGGCGGAAAAATGATTTGTTAAAGAAACAATTTGTGCGACTTATCTAAACATGATCAATCGTAACAAAACCAATATAGATTGTGAAGAATCAAATCATGAAGATGTCACAACAAGAATCACGTAAAATCGTCGAAAAACTCAAGTTATGATTGAAATATCAAACAAGGTCAATCTGTTCTATTCGAGTAACAAAATCAGATCTACAACGTTGCAAAAAAACTCGTGTAGATCAGAAAACACCAATCCAATGACCGTGAAATTTTTATAGATGATAGATAATATAGTTGTGAAGACAACCTAAAAGGAATCATGTCAATTGGATCTATAAGACTCGAGTTATGATAAAAATACCGTTGCAACGTAGTGTTATGCAGAAACTCGATGAGAAAAACTTGTTCGAAACAAGTCAGATGAACAAGGCATAAAAGTTCCTTTAAACTACAAATTTTATTGATCAAAACACAAGAGGAACAACTCAAAGTCATCTCACGACGAGCTCTAGCCTCACTTGCTTATATAACCAGCCCTAAGGTCAATCCAATCCTAACTAGGACTCTAATCCTACTCAGTTTCAACCAAAACTTTCCATAACTGCTCAAGACTCTTCTATATACAGATAGAAGCAATCTTGAGACTCCTAAACACCTTAAGAAGTCATAAACATTCCTAAAACAACTCAACTTCATGACTTACATGAAATGTAACCAAAACCAACTCAAATCTTTCCATATTTGAGCCATAACCGACTCAGCTGCAACCTGAGTTCATAATCCAGCCGGTTGGACCTTTCCGACCACATCTTCACGTCCACTTCTCTTCATCACATCTTGGAACGATGATGCCACATTCATGCACCCCTTGCACACGTGCAAACACTTTTCAACAACGTCTGTCGGTACCCTAAAAACCATACACCCCCTGAGGTTACAAAGATGTCAAGGGAAGGACGTCTACTCAAATTGAAGACCCTCGGAGGCCCACTTGTCAGACATAACCGGACCTGCTTCTCCAACATGGTTAACCCCTAGGTTGCCACGTGTACTGTCAGACCGGAGCTACTACCCGCAAGGGTGAAGCTCCGGGCTAGGTACTGAAACGGCACCTCCGGACTTAACCCCTGACCGAGAGAAGCTCCGGACCTGACACGTGCCAGGCCACCCCGGAGCTTCCCGCTTCCCACAAGCAAGTTTCGGAGCTGCCACGTGTCCATACGTCGGAGCTGGCCGCTTCAAACCTCCAGGAGACATTGTAACGGCTCCGGATCTTCAAAGGACAGCCGCGGACTTCAATACCCGATTAATTGTCATTGATTCCACGTTAATGACACTTAATCGAACGATCTTAACACCTGTAACGGCACTGTCGGAGCCGTTACAGGGTTATTAACAACAATTAATCTCGTGTATCAATACTAGTAACCGCCAGGGCCACATGTCGGGCCAGGCTGACTTGTAACGGTTTGTCTTTGTACTATAAAAGGACAAACCGACGGTACACGAGGGGAGAGGACTCTCGAACGCTCTCAAGCTCACAAGTTAATACAACACACACACACACACCCGTGGAGTAGGGTATTACGCTCAGGCGGCCCGAACCACGTAAACCACTGTGTCTCTCGTGTCCAATCGTGATTCACCTTCTTGAGTCTCCGCGCGCCCAAATCGAACTACAAATTCCTTCAACACTTTAGTAGTGTCAGGGGATCTGCCGACTCCAACAGTCGACAACGTCCATGATACCTTCATATGAATTGTTCTTTATCTAAACATGTTGCGTGACCTTCCGATCAACTAAACCACATTTCCTCCCGAACTTGGTTGTTGAACCTCATCTTCTCCCAAAGACTAGTTCAATGGATCCCGTCACCAGCCATGTCTTGACCTCAAGCAGCACCTACACATGAACAAATAACCAATTCTTCCGATCACAAGTCCTCGACTTGACTCCCGTTAGTTCGATAACCACAACACCTTATGTGAGCACCTCATATAAACATGTTACAAACATAACAAGATAATGTCCACCATGATCAGCCAAAACATATCAAAAACTTAGTCCAAAAGTACTAAGTAGATCTTCTCATAAGTGTAAAGCAAATTTGAAACATTGCAAATAAAAAACATAACATCCACATGATCATTTCAGCACATATAAAGTTCGGACAATCCAAATAGCCGATATGCATTATACAAGAAAAGTTCGAACATTCTGGAACGCAAAACACGTGCAGCTCACGTGCAGCAAAAGTTCGGACAGTGCGAAGTGTGTTTCTCAAGTATATTTAAAACTTTACATGAAAACCTACACATTTAACATAAGTGCCAATGTATTCAGCATATAGGTCTCACAATCTCTCTCTTGATGAATACATTGGCAACACCACTTAAAATTTGAACATTAGCTTATTCACATGAAAAATTTTGAAAACATTTTTCTCTCTCACTTTTTAAAATCAATTGAGAAAGAAATTTCAAAAACAAATATTTATGTCTCTATACATATTTCTCCCCCTTTGACAATGTATTCAGCAAGGTTTAAAAGAGAAATTTCAATTGTTATGAGCATATTATAACATCTACATATAAAATAAAGCTCATCCAAGTCATACTATCAAGTAACTTACACTTTCACATCAATGAGATACATAAAGTAGTGTAAACCATGATAGATATCTGCAATTTTAAATTTAAGTAAGTTATGATCTCCCAAACTTAACTATTTAAAGACCTGAAAGCATGACACTTGTTGTTGTATTTTTATTATTTTTCAAAGCACAAATTCAGATCATATAATATTTACAAGAGATTATATGCTGCAACTGCCTTATTCTAACCAACCAAGATAAACCTATGTCATTTGACAATCAGAAGCTTAAAGACATGGTTTTAGTCATATACAACTTCTTCCAAGTTCGTATCTAAGTGCAATGTTAAGCAATCTCAAAAGAAGAAGTGTGATGTATGCATATTCTCTTGATCTTTTCTCATTTTTCTATTTGAATATAAAAACTCAACATATGAGTTGATTACCTGATTATTTTTTTATGATTAAAATCACTTGTGAGCATGTTCAAAACAGCAAGTAAGTTTGATCATGACTAGATTTAGTGTAAGTAATTATTCCAATTACTAGTCATAGCAAAAACTATAAAATGTATAATACGAGTAATGTAGTAAGAACTTTTAACATGTAAAAGGAATCACAAAATCATATATATACGAAATAATATGCTCATATTATTTTAAATTTAGATTCACACATAGACTTTCCAAGTTTCAAAACTTCCCCTCAATTTAAGCCATGAGGATGCATAACCTCTATTTCACTGCGAATGAAACAAAAACGAGTGAAATCCAAAGATTTTGTAAAAATATCAACCAATTATTATTCGGTATCTACATGGTGAAGCATAATGTTTCATTTTTTAATATTATCATGAAGAAAGTGATATCTAATGTCAATGTGTTTTGTTCTAGAATGTTGCACGAGGTTTTTAGCAATGTAATTTGGGCAAGTTGTTGCGGAAGGTGCAAGAAGAACAACAGGAACGATCCAATGCAGAGTAAGGAAAACGAGGAGCACGAGAGGATTCGAAATCCGGCGTACCTTTGATCGGGACATGGGTATGGGTGTATACAGACTCAAACCCGGTGTCCCGGCGAGGTGGTTCGAAGCGGTGCCCATTTTGGCCGTCGGCGTCGGCTCCGGGGAGATGTTGTTCGAACGCCGACTCAGAACAAAGTACAACAGATAGAGGGTGGACGTCGCGCGCGTCGCGCTCGAAGAACTTGTTCAGCTTGCGTCTATCTCCAGCTTGACGACCGATACAGTCGACTCTTCGATCTCGAGACACTAAGCTGTAAGGTTCTTGTCAAGTTCGATCGCTGACGATTCCAGCGCGGCGACGAGGTCGTCGTGTTGCTTCGTGGTGTCGTCCAGGTCGGTGAAGCCCTTGTTGATGGAGGGGTTGATGTCGGCAAGGTCCTTGACATCGGCGCGAAGATTGGCAAGCTCCACGCGGAACTGCTTCATCATGTCGTCGCAGAGGAGCTTGAAGCTGGGATCCATGGCGCCGAGGTGCCGTTGGTAGTGGGTGTAGTGGTCGTGGTCCTCCAGCCCGGGAACGGAGAATCTGATACCAGATTGTTAGGAGTAAAGGAGGGATAGAAGAGGATCGCAGCAGCAGATCGGTGGAGGAAGAAAGGTTGGCGTGGGGAGCAAGTTGTTCTCTTCTGCGTTTTTGTTAATTCAGTTCATTCTTTGTCGCCTCCATGTTCCCTCTCGGTGATATGCCATGACTCACGCACGCACTCACTCGTTACCCACTCGTTACCGACGTATTTCGGGTTAGGCTTCCTGGGCCGAGCGTGGAGGTGAGGCCCGGCTTCTTCGTTCGAGTCTGCTTGTGCTGGATGGCACGAACGGGCTGGGTGATGAAGAGGCCTGACAGACCATCATTGTCGATGCGCCCGATCTGCAGGCTCCCTTTTTGTTTCCTGCAGCTTCCAAACCATGGCTTATGAACCTAGGATCATGAACACGAACTGGATGGCACTCGGCCCTGACGAATGGGATGTCTTTGACGGAACGTGAATCGATGGGAGCTCTCATGGCGCCAGCCCCAAAACCATCTAGAGTTGCTTCCAGTTTCCACTTGGCGTCGTCAACCAGTTGCATGCTCTCATGGTGTCATCACCTGAATCATTGCCATTTTCTGAACTACTGATTACTGAAAGGGTGTTCTTTGATCTTTAATCTCGCCACAAACCGAGTATATTATTATATATATCGTTCTTTAGTGTTCCAGCTGGTTCAGAGTCTAGTAATTATGGCATTGCTGCAAGTTCGTTCTTTTCTTGTATGATTTTTTTACATACAAGAACGCACGCAGAGACAGAGAGAGCGAGACAAAAAAAAAATCCAGCTTCTTTAGACACTTGCCAGAGCCTCGGATACAGAAGAAACATGGGCCAAAATCTTAAACAAAAACACCGCACTAGCGCTAGTCGCAGCCTGAAACCGCTATCCACAGGAGGCCAATACACCAGACACATTTCTTACAGTTACGGTACCCAACCCCGTGCAGAAACCTCCTTTCTCCACAGTTGCACTGCGTTGCCAATGAAATGAAGCATCACGAGAAGGTTTCTGGCAAAGGCTGGCCTCGGAGGAAGGCCCTGAAGAGCACGAGAGACCGTTGGGGCTGCGAGAACGGTGCCTCGTGGGAGGCTCCTCTGATTGTGGCGAAGGACAGCGCGCCGGCACCGTACACCTGCGTCCAACCGCCAACCTGTTGTTCCAGAATTTTATCAAGCATTCAGATTTCAGATTCAGTAATGAAAAATATCATTTTTCCAACTGTATGTAATAAGAGGTTCTTCAATTTCGGGTTGTCATCACCTGCTGCCCTTCGAACCAAACCCGGTACGGCGTGGTCGTCTTGAGGCCCATATTGTGAGCCAAGTTCTGCACCAGCGTCCTGCTCCCCGTTAGAGGGATCACCGAGTCCTGATCGCCACTGCAATTTTTCAAGAAACAGTTCAGTACTATACCATGTTACAACATACACATAGTGATGTGTGTTCAGTTTCCCAAAAAGTTCAGCCGGTCAGGGTCTCCAAACGAAAAAAGATTCGTTATACCTGTAAACCAACACCCGGATGCCGGACTTGACGAGTGATCCGACAACGTTGATGGTGGGGATCTGCAGGTTGAGGAGCTCGTACTCAAGAACACTAGCAAAACCGAAACACACCAGTTAGTAACCCTGTTCAGACATCCACATCCACCTAGCTAGCTAGCTGCGTATGAAACCATGAATCACTAGCGTATCACCTGCTGCACACCGCCCACTTGTCGACGCCGACGAGCCTCGCGTGCAGCGCCGCCTGCACGTCCTTCCGGTTGAGGTACCTCACCGTCTCGTCCTCCACGCAGACGTCGATGCTCTTCCCAACCTGCCGCTGCAGACACGGTTTCTTCAGAGTTGAGACGAGAGAGAGACACGTCTGCCAAGCAAGCAGTGGTGGACATGCACGTACGTGGACGTGCGGCGTGAGGATGTTGGACTGCGAGAGCACGGAGGAGAGGCAGACGTCGAGCGTGACGTCGTACTTGTCGACGAAGCGGCTGGTCTCGCGTGTGACCTGGTTCATGACCCTGGCGCAGAGCGGCGACAGCGAGCCGCCGTAGTACTCGGAGACGTAGCGGGAGTAGTTGCAGACGGAGGTGAAGACGCGGTAGGTGGCGTCGGAGATGAGGCCGTGCGACCAGAAGTACTCGGCGCGGGAGTTGAAGTCCGTCGTGAACTCAAGCACCGGGTTGCCCAGCTGGTTTTCGTAATTAGGAACGAACTTGGTCAGAAATTCGATTCATGCAACTCACAGTCAGAGAGCTGTTTGAGATACAGACAGCGATGCCTTTGAGGTTGAAGATGTTGTCCTTCTTGTTGAACTCCACCATGACTTCGGCCAGCTGTGGGATGTAGTGCCCTGGTTTTATTTTATTACCAGGTAAAAATTAATAGATCATCCATTTGATTTGAGGACTTGCATTTATCGATCGTAAAGAATGATGATGTAGAGTACGTCATTAGTTACCTGCGTAGCTTTCTCCGGCGATGTAGAGCTCTCTTCCCTTGTACTGTGGGAACTTTTGGAGCCACCTTTGCAGGAACACCATGTTGTCCAGTGCTTCATTCATCCAGTGGACAAGGGAAAAGTTAGAAGCTCATCATCATCACTCCCAGTGGCATGCACTGCTATCAGCCAAAAAGATTAAAAGAAAAAAAACAGAGCATGCCCTTCTTACATGCTACTACTTTCTAATATTTCCCTTCAGAGAAGAAATAGAAATAGTACTTATATGATGCTCATTCAAAGAGTAAAAACTACTTGTTCTCAGTAGAAAGTGTAAATGCAAGGTTTCAGTCTGACATACAACAACGGTAAAAACCAGTCAAGCACAACAGAACCAGAAACAGAGGTCGAGAAACCCAAAAGGCAGATAAAATGAAAATAAACAGGCAGCATGAGTACCTGTCATCTTGTCATCCACGCCCTGGTAGTAAGCAGCATCAGCAGAGTAGGAGTACCCAACACCAGCCGGCGTCTCCAGGTAAATCACGTTGGCCTCTGCATTTCCCAGCAACAGCCACAAACGCAGTTACTTATTACACGGTTACACCACACAAAACAGAGCAACATGTGCAACTTTCTTGGGCCAGCAAAAGGTTCAAGAAAATTGGAATGAGCAGCATGCAAAGTAAGTATACGCAGTAAAAAAAAAGTAAGCAGGGTGGATGCACTCATAGCCTCACGGACGGACACAGACACTCACCTTTGTTCCAGCTGTAGTCATTCCTTACCAGCAGCTGCCCGCTAGGCCTGAAGGGGCCGTTCTCAGAGAAGGCCCCTACGCCAAGGGATGAGCAGCCAGGCCCTACACAGAACCAAAGGAATCTCAGAAAGGCAGGGAAGGGAGGAGTAGATGACAAAAATCTGGATCAAGGAGGAGCACTAAAATCTAGCGAGCAGATAAACAGTAAATCGCATCGAGCAAGCTTTTGGTGAGTCCAGTTCATCACAAGAGAAAAAACTGCAAATATAGTACCAGGAAGAAGATAGAGTGGCTGCAGTGAAACTGAGTACTACGAACATGAATGAGCGAAGAATGAAACCACAAGGAAATCAATACAACTTGAGCTGAAGCTGACAACTAAGAGACTGCATGCGCATCCAAGTTCCGGACGAGACGGCATTCAGATTTCAGCAGCCAGTTAAAAAAAAAACTCAGTACTCACCTCCATTGAGCCAGAGAACAAGAGGCTTCGTGGCAGGGCCAGCCTCATCTGCCTCCACAAAGTAGTAGAAGAGAGCCCTCTTGCCCTTGTCATCCACACCAATGTACCCGGAGTACTGCCCGAAGCTCACCTCCGGCTGCCCCGGGAGCCTCCTGATCCTGTCGTCTGCAGCTCCGTCGTCGCACGAACCCAGACGGCACACCGCGGCAACGAGCACCAGCTGGAGGAGCACGGCCGCCAGGGCCAATAATGGCCGGGTGAAGCTGAAGCACACTGGAGATGGCATCGCCTGCCCTCAATGCAAGCTGGTTGGATGGAGAGAAAGAGAGAGTGGCTGGAGCAGGGAGAGAGAGTGGACGGAGAGAAGCTCCGGTGCCGGGCAAGAGTCAAGTGTGGTCTTTTGCCTTGAGAGGAGGAAACTACTGTATTTCAAAAGATGAGAGCTTCAGACATTCAGTGGGAGATGCAGCTCCTCCTCTGCTCGATCGGGGCACTAGAATATACTCCCTCCTTTCTTAAAAGATTGTCACCTTCTAGTACATTTTTGTACTAGAAGGTGACAATCTTTTGAGAAAGGAGGGAGTACTACTTAAGTAGCAAGGGAAAAGGGAATTAAAAGGTACGTTTTGTTGGTGTGTTTGTCAGGCAGAGGCAGTCAGTCCCCGGCCGTTTAAATAGACGAAGCGAAAGCGAAAGCGAGCATATTATCAGTATCAGGACTGCATCTATAGTTCTTAACTGTTTTTTCTCTGAATTTAAAGTCGTCGGTCGGTTGGGCGATTCAACTTTCAACTGCTAGTACTCATGAGTACGGTAATAACGTTGGCAAGATTAAGCCACTAGGGTGCTGTTCAGACATACTTGAGCTCGTACTTGCAGATTTTCTCTGGTGGAACTGGCAGCATTAGGATTAGCTCTGGAGAAGTCGGGCGTAGCAGTTGTGTGCGTGATCCATGTGAGACCGCTCGATGCTACTACATGTGAATAATTCGACAAACAAGATGCTGACAAGAAAACATTAGGTAGAAGCAGAACAGGGTGAGGCCAAATTATTTAAAATGTTTGGTGAAAATAAAATTCACACTGGAGAGATTAACATGAGATGCAAGCATAATAGTTTATTAGTGGGTCACATGACGAGAGAGGGACAAGATGGACCCAACGCAGCAAAAGCCTTTTGCTGCATTACAGAAAGAAAGTAGGCTTTTTAGCTAGGCCTTCTTCCACAGTCTTGCTTTGTTTATACGTACTACCGCATTACAGGGCCCTGTGCGGCAACGGTGTGGGCCCTGCTCCCCACAAGCAAGTGAGCAACAAACAGCTCGAGCTCGAGGTGGTAATTTTGGTCGCTTGCACATGTTCCTTTCTTGACTTGAAGGATCAGAAAAAAAATAAATAAATGTTGCAGCCTGCAGGTGGTATGGTATACATACTGTAACATTTTCTTTCCCCTGAAAAGGTGCAAGGAAAGAGAGAAAGGATTTGGATGTAATGGTCGTTGATGTGTTGGTACTTGCACTGTGTCACTTGATCGACTTGCCTGCTGCAACGACGCAAGAACACACTGTAACAAATATTGTATGCGTATTAAACTTGGAGCGAGGCAGTACTTGCTGCCACCGAAAGGTCGGAGAGTGCTCATGAAACGCAAGAACACAGCGTAAGCGTGTCCTGCAGCTTTTCTTCCGTCTCACGGCGCACACACAGAGAGAGAGAGGGAGTGCTCATGCAGTCAGTCAGGCATGTGGCTTCTTCACGTTCTACCACCACACGTACGTACGTACAGTAGAGTTCAAGCCGCAACAAAATGTTTGGAAATATGAAATGTTCAGTAACGTGTACTAGTATATTTATATGTAAGCACCGTACATGCATGCCTGGAGCTGGTCTAAGGGCAGAGGAACATGGAACCACGCTCCCGCTAATTACGGTTTGCGTATGGACGCATGCGCCTGTTTTTACCCCGGGAGAGACATTCAGGGGAGCCGCGAAGCTGCTGTCGTCTGGAATATTAGCCCACCGCATCTCCCTCCCCCTCTCTCTCTCTCTCTCTGTTCTCTATGTGTGTGTGTGACCGACTGATTGATTGATTTTTGGTGCATGGAGAGAGAAGATGGGGTTTTAGAACTAATAAACCCAGCCCCATTGTCTCCACAATCTTTAGGAGGAAGGCAAAACATTAATATTACAGATGCAGACACCAAGATGTTCCGAGATTCCGAACCTCTATTCCATATTCTTATCCATGTTACCGTGCAAGGATGCACGATTTACAGGTCATATCAACCTCATCCTTTTTTTCCCACCACTTCTAAGGTACAGTACTCCCTCTATCGTTTTTTAATTTAGGAATGATGGGAGTATTTAGCAAGAAGTAACTTGTACAGCCTGCGAAAAGCATGATCTTCGTTTCCTTGCAAATGTCCAGGAAGCACCGATTTAGTTCTTGACAAATCTTCCGTTAATTGCCCATAATAATTAGTTTGGCGTTGAATTTGTAAAGTTTGACGGTCTCGTAAATCTTTCCTAACCTCAAACTGCCGTGTACTATCTTATTTGTAGCTAGGGACATGCTACATCTGTAGTACTTGTAGCACTACAAAAACTTACCACCTCGGAGAGTAGTATGGGGACCAAGGTGTCGTGCCGGCCGGCACGACACGGTACAATCGTGCTTCAAGCCGAAACAGGCCGTGATATGAAAGGATGACGGACCGTACTTGGCCGGTCGGGCCGGTGGCCGAAAATCACGGCTCGAGGCACGACGGGTCCTCTTCGAGCCGTGCCTGTGGCCCGAGCACGACCCAACAACAGCAATTTTGGCTAAACAAAAGTTAAAGTTTGATTTGAGGGTAAATCTTTTTAGAATACATAGACACAAAAACTTCAAGAAACATGAAAAAATTATTGAAGATGAAGGGAGTTGAATTTCATGTTCTTACAAAATTTGACATTCAAAACAATTATGAATTGTTGGGAATTTAAAAAAAAAGTAAAAGGAATTTTGTCTTTTTTATCCCAAAAAATAAAATGAATTTCGACATCAATTTTGTGATGCAGTTTTTAAATCACAATAATAGCCTCTATGATTTTTCTGAGAAATTTGTAATATGTTTGCATCAATGTGTGTTCAAATTTTAGTAAATGCCTAGTATGTTTATGAGCATTTGAATGAAATAAGGGGCAATTTGAATATTCGCATGTTGGACTGCTTCAAAAGATTATACAAATTTCATACATGTAGACATAGAGAATATGTACATATACAACAAATTTCAGTTAAAGATCCTTTTTAAAGAGATATAAAAAATGAACAATATGTGCATAAAAGTTAATTTGAGGTTTACCAAAACATACCAAAATTACTTATATAACTTTGAAAATAATTGTTCCACGTGATAGATAATATTTTTTGAAGAATATAGAAAAAAGGGATCATCAAATTTGAACCTAATTTGTGGAATTTATAGAAGTTTGAATCTTTAAATTGGAATCTAAATAATAATAAAAAAGAGAAGAGGTACTGAAGAACAGCGAGCTGGCCCGCATGTCATTGGACGCACGTGCACTCGTGGGTTGTGGGCCTTGCGTGGTTTCAGCCCAGCGCGGCCAGCGTGCGACGCGCGCAGTAGAATCTGGTGTTTTAGTACCACCTTGATATTTGGGGTAGTCGTCTCTTGGCTTATAAGCTGGGACGCGCGGGCACTCTGAACTTCTTTAGCATGGGTCGTCCCTCTCCCACCTAGGGGTGGGCAAAAAACCGAGACCAAAAACCGAAACCGAAAAAAACGAGATTGAAACCAAAAATACCGAATTATTGGGTATCGGGTACCTATTCGAGTAGCAAATATAAATAACCGATATATTAATTTTGAGTTCGGGTATTACCCTCGGGTATCCAAAATACCCGAATGACCGAACAATAAAATAATCAAGTTAAATTATGATATACGAACTCTAAACAATATGAATTTCAAGGTTTTATTTGTGAGTTATGATATGTGAAGTCATTATATTAAACTATTTATTTACGATCCATAATTAGTAAACTAAAAATTTGTTTCTCTCGAGATTAAATTTATGAATGATATTAAACTTATATTGATTATTAGGAACATGAAATGAGCATAATGTACAATTCAGGTATTTCGGGTAAGACCGAACACCGAACCGAAATTTAGATACCAAAAAGTTTCGGGTATCTAATATTTGCTTAACATTTCGGGTAGTGATTTTAGAAAACCGAAATTCAAAAAAAAACCGAAATAACCAAACCGAATTTAGCGGGTAGACCGAATGCCCACCCCTACTCCCACCAGTGTGTGTGCTGTCACTGGGCCTTCCCTCTGGGCCGTCTTTCACTTGCTGCTGCGTTGTGGCATCCCATTTTTTTAATGTGCAGACCACGCTCGGAATTCAATTCGGGCCCAAACAGTGTCGTACCGGCCCGAGCACGGCCCAGTTCCACGTGTCGGGCCGTACTGCTTGTCGTGCCCCAAACCGCGGCACGGCACGGCCCGAGCTGCAGTATCGGACCGGCACGGCCCGAAATCTTACGTTCCAGGCCACATCCTGGGCCATGCGATATGTCGTGCTTTGGGCCACCCGATTTTGGCCCGGCCCATTCCCAGGATTATCAGAGAGCCTCCTCTGATAGTTGAACACTACACACTAGGTAGGGCTAGTTAAAAGGGACAAGCCTGCCTCCCCGCTTTATTGAACTAATATAATACAACCTGGCTTCCCCAGCTTTTGGACAATCAAAAACTAAGCAAAAAAAAAGTTGACAGCATCAGGAGGGTCTAAAAAGATGGCACCAATTCATCTACACTACAGCTGCTCATCATGCCAAGTGTGTGGCACTCTTGAGAGAAGATTAGACGGCGTGTGTGGACGTGCGGCCCACATGCTCACCTTGCAAAGCTTCCTTCCTCTACGGCTCTACCGTCTCGAGTTAACTGTTTACTGAAAGCGTGGGATTGTGCAAGGGTTTTATATAAGTACGTAGTTGCTCGTCGATTTTAAGACTGCTTTAAAGTATGCTGGTGCGGATAGTCTCATTGCTATCGCTTGAGTGCCTAGCTTTTGGGGTAAAGCTGGAGGAGAATCACTTGGCTTCTGGAAGTCAGAAGTCACGCTCATGCATGCTAGCAAATCAAAAAGGAGGATATACTGATAAGTCATACGTTACATGCGCTGTTATTCTTTTTTATTTTTGTTAGTACTGTTGGTATGGTGATGAATTAATTAGAGCAACCGTGTGGATTAATATTTTTGTGACAATGGTGTATATTGTCCACCATTAATTAGATTGATACTTAATGACCATTGTCCACCATGAATTTTAAATATGATTGAAAAAGTATTTTTACAAACACCCCGCGTGGTATCACCTTGTACGCTTTGCTGTGCCGTCCAACGCTGGACGGGCTCCAATAATTCATCCGAGACGAGAAACACGCACCATGATGCGTCCCTTTCCTCCTCTCTTAACCCGTCCAGCTAGCAGATCAACGGGTGCGCCACGCCCTCGGGCCTCGTGCCGTAATGGCGCTTCCTCTGTCACACGTCACATGCCGTGTGCGTCGTCGTGGTGGCCTTGGCCTAGCGAGGAGGAGCAGCAGCACGTACGCTGACACAGGCATGTCACGAGACCGCCTGAACCGATGCATGCAAAGCAGGGGTAGCAGCGGTCGTACGTGCATGCATGCCCGTGCGCGACGATCGGTCGTTTGGCCCTGGCCGGCCGCCTCGTCGGCTTTGGTCTGTTTGTTGGTGCAGCAGTTGTTGGGTACCTAGCTGCAACACAGTGCAACGGTCGTATCACGTGCACATACGACTGACTGAGCATGCTTGGGTCGTTTGCATTACGTGGATCACGGTTGGAGAAAGGCAAATTAAGACGGCAAAAGAAACCAAGGTCAACTTTCTCATAGCTGCAGGTGTACGTCCGTTCCGTGTCCAGGCCATGCGTTCGGCCATCAGCTGTTGCATGCACGGGGCCAGAAGACCGGCCGGCATGCACATATGAAATGCCTGCCGCTAGGCAGGCAAGCAGAGCGCATCGGCCGGCCGTCTGGCTGCCCGGCCAGCACGAGGGAATCTTATTGTCAGTGTTAGCGTACGTGGCGCAAGCCCTTACGACACCAGATCGGCCCTGATCGGATGTGCCATCACGTGTGTGTCACCAAGCGTTACCGTCACCGCTAGCGACTGCACGGTCTCTCTGCGCGCGAGCCAGTAGTATGCATGCAGCATAGCAGCTAATGCTGACGACAAATAAAAAAGTGCATGCAATGTGACAATCTATATCTATATACACGTACATGCATGTTCCTTGGTACGTGCGTGCCCATGATTCCTGCTCTTGCTCTGACAAATATGTATACGGCTGAAAACAAAATTTGGCTGCTGCTAGTATCTCCGTTGTTGGATGGACGCCTGACAACGCAAGTCTCAACGACTGTACCTACTCTACTACGTACTATTGCATTTGTGTATATAGCTAGCTAGCCTGCATGAGCTGTACATGTGTGTGAGACGCCTGTGCTGCTGTCACCTGCGTCCGGCAGCATGCATGACGCATTTCCTGTAAGCAGCCTGCGCCGCTGTTGTCGTACGTGCGCGAGCGTACGAGAAGCTGCAGGCTAGAGAACGAGAGGGCAGCGGCGCAAGCGAACAAGAACGTCCATGGAGCGAAAGCGTTCGGCAGGCGGGCTCAGGCAGAAGCAGGAGCAGGAGCAGAGCAGGAGAGGCCCGAGTATTCACGGGTAGATTCTCGACAACAGGTCGTCTCGCCTAGCTACGACCCTCTCGCATAGATCAAGACTCAAGAGGAACACACAAATCGAGACTTCACTCCCCGGCGTGTTTATTACTGTAGCTTATTAGCTTGTTCATCCGAAATGTTCGTCCGTTAATCTGGTTGACAGCAGTGCGCTGATCGATCACCCTAACTTGTGGCCGCGTAGTGAGTAATGATATATATAATGGGTCTGTCGTCTATCTATGGCTCACAAGCTTTCTAACTACCGTTGATGTGAGGTCCTGAAGTGATTAAAGTTAACGTGCATGCACGCATATGCATGCATTCAACAAGACATGCATTCCATATCTTGCATATATTTGGCTCTAAGCTAGCTACTCTAGCTCGCCTAGAAAGAAGCAAATTAGCCATGCATGCCGTGAAATGAACGCACTGGAGTGTAACGTTCATGCTGATATGGTCCCCAGATGTTTGCTTTGCTCACAAATCACATCGGCTAGCTGGATAATGCTCCGATGTACTAAGTGGTAATATATATAAGCGCGCGCGTGTGTGTTAATCACAAATGTGGCATCCATAGGAATAGTTCAAAACTTATACTATATGGTCAATTAAAAACTTTATTAGTACCAAATAATCCGTATATAATTATGGCATCGAAAGAATCGATACGGTCCAGCATGTAGTATGACTGAGGGTCAAACGAGGAGGTCGCGGTGCAGTTGGCCACAGTGTCAGTGTCATGCTCATGTGCATCGATCAGAGCCCCGGCCGGCCGCGCGCGGGCAATGCGAGAGGTATCTCCTCCGGACAGCCGTGCAGTGCAGCCGGTGCAGTGCAGAGGCCAATGCAATCAGAGCCCCTCTGCTGCCGTGATCTGACGGCTCCAGAAGGCGACACGTACGTCAGGATGTGGGGCCCAGACACCTCCTCCGACCAGTCACGCGTCAACGACCACCGTAGAAAAAGCTTCCGTCCACTCCAGGCAAAGAAATCAGAAACACCACAACCGTGTAGTACTACTACAGCGTAGTACCATGCATGCAGCATGCACTGTACTGCGCCTCGCTGCCGGTGGAGCACGTTAATCAGCGCTGCGATGCGGGGCCCGCATGGCGGCCACTAGGCTGGCACACGCATCATCTCGCTTCGCTACCCGAGGTCCATAGATCCATCGATGAGGCCCGTACGTGCATGCCTGTCGGATTCCGTCGAGCGAGACGGGACGTCCGATGGACGGACCGACGGCTGTCTTTGCGTCTCAGAGCTTGATGACCTGGGCCGCGCACAAAGCGAAGCTCTAGCCGCTGATGTTCCTTTTCGATCGACTGCGTGTGCTGTGTTTTACGAGCTGCTGGCATGATCGTCGACGAGCCGTCCGACCGACGACGGTGCAGCTTTGCAAGTCACTCTGGTCTCCGTTGTGGTGGGCGACGGTACCCGGCCGCATACCAGCAGGGTAAGGTCGCCATCGATGATCTATCCTTCTGCAGCAACAGACTGCAGTCTCTGCGTTTGTCTTTGCGGTGTCCAATCGAGCTATCCTTCTGCCTCCTCCGTGAACTTTGGCTGAACTCTACTAGGGCCGGGTGGATCCATATCCCCCGCAGAACAGCAAGGACAGTAGAGGTCACAGATAGGTCCCATGCATTGCTTTGTCGGATCCATATTTCAGTGACTACTACTCCCTCTGAAGTCCTGCAGGGATTTCAACCCGGGCTGACGGGCCGGGTAGGGCTTCGACTCAACTCCGAGGACCGCCATTGGCCCAGCCCGACTTGCCTGTACGTAGGGTCAGGTTGTGGCTACTTGTGGTTAGGCGATAGAGCACGGCAGGCCTAGCACTACAACACATCAGCCTCTACAAAAGGAATTTAAGAATACATTCAAAAGTCATCAAAAAAACGGCTTCAAAAGTCATCAAAAAACGGCTTCAAAAGTCTTGGAGGCATTTCCAGTCTAGATTTTGAACGCCTTAATTAGAGAAGGTTTCAGATGACAAGTAATTAACAATTAATTATTGTCATTACAACTAATTCATGTAATTAACAATTTTATCTAACAATTTTTTTCCTATGGTCTATACAACCATAAAATCATTTTGATTGACTATTATACAACTAACATCCTTAAGAAAACCATATTAACAATAAAAAAATTAACAAAGTTTCCCACTTTTTCCTCGCATTTTTTTCACTTTCTTCCTTGCCTCCGACAGCCACACCCACCTCCGTACGAGCTGCGCAAATTGTCGGGATCGGGTGATAGGATCACGAGAGAAAGCGGTGTGGGAGAAGATAGGGTGTCTGCACCAATCTTAAAGAAAGTCAACGGCCGCTTAAAATAGTGAAATTTTTTAGATTTCAAGCACGTGATGAGAATATGATTTATGTTTGAAAACTCCCTTCAAGGTTTAGATGTGTTCCACAAACACCCTCAAATATTAATATACTGTTACACACTTTTGCCACTTGACTTCAAAAGTCAAACCCTTACAATATGTACAATTATTCTTTCAGTTATAGGCAAGACATCCCTGACAACTTCATCAATCTGAATTCTGAAGATATATATCATCAAAATTTGAGTGTGTTTCAACGAAAAAAACAACAAATTAAAAAATTTAGGAGCATAACTTTTTAGAAGATAGTTTTCTGCGATAAAGTATGGTTAAGAAATTCTACGTTATGGTAATAAAATCACCGAGACGAAAATAATAAAGCTTTTATTTGCATGAATCATGCTATTATTTGTCTCTGAAGTTTAGAATCGTTTCCGTCGCTCCAACGGGCACCCACTCAGTGCACTCTGATGATGGCACACAAGCAGCTGGGGTTCAGGCTAGCTATAGCTTGGGGAGTGGGGACCTATGTGTGAAGAAAACAACAAATACGCACCCAGCCACACTTTGAAACAAGTCTCTGACAGACAGAGACAAACACGAGGTGACACGCCAGATGAGTTCCGGAGCTCCCGGTTACCCGCTACGCACGCCAAATACATTCCTCTTCATTCGTTCGTCAGCATCGATCTACGTACGTACGACGAGATAGCATGATGATGATCTACCATCATTGTTCGTGTCTTGAAAACACAAACGAATTCTTCGGAACGATGATGTGTCCAGCGGCAATTCCTTCCGGGCATGCAGAAAATCTACCAGTACATTCGATCTATCATGCGTGTGGTGTGACGCTTCTTTGCTTGCCTTTTTCTTGTGGGCACAGTTCATGTAAATGAGCTTTCCAAAAGATATCAAGTCCAATCTACTCATCTGGTATGATTATTGTACCGTACAAGAGTGGATACAACATGACCCGAACAGTGGAAAGATATCTCCTTTGTAGATCCTAGTCATTATACTCTTCTTATTGATTTCTTTTTGGTCTTTATTTTATGTTACGTGCTAGAAAAATGTGAAGGTTTCCATCTGTTGTGGTAGTATGCTATTGCAGATAATGCCACTAGACTTTGTACTTTATCGGTTTTTCGAAAAAAAAACTTTGTACCTTATCGCACATGAATTACGGCATCATGCATCATGCATGGTTGGTGTAAATCTGCACGTACTGAACATGGTGCTCTAAGAAATAAAATTCCATGTCCTTTTTGTCGCAGTGCCGGTGGAGGCTTTCCCTCCCGATCGATAAACCATGCATGCGGCCAAAGTGCGCGTTGTTGTGCCGTGGAACCAGCAATGCATGGAAGCCGGCCTTTTCCTGCATGTCCTGCACCCGCCCCTCTTTGTTCTCTTTGTCCCCGGCCCCTTGCTGTCTCGATCTGTACGCGTGTGTTCGTGTAACAAGAGTAGTACGATACAGGATTCACTTTTCTTGCGGGGTAAAAAGACGCACTCTGTATTTCACTTTGCTTCGGCCGGTAAAAAGGTACAGCTGCTCCGGCCTATGATCTTTTCTTTGGAGACAGGTGAATTCATAATGTTTCATGCTGTAAAAGGTCCGGCGTTCAGGTATGTATATATGTGGTGGGCTCTACAAGATAAGGTTGTGCATGGACATGAGAATGAGATCAACGAAAACGAAATTAGGTGCCCTCTTTAATATTTTAAAATAATGATTTACTGCGATGAAATCATGTAAGCTATGAAACGTTGTCTCACTGAGCTGGCTGGGTTCGTGTTACAGCACCCACTTATTAAGATATGAAGCAGGGCGTTTGCCCTGCTTAGCTTTCATCTTCTTCTTTTTTTCCTAGTGTTAGTATTGGTTTGGATTCCAAATACTAGTAAACACGCATCATTTTTACTAGCAAAAATAATTCGATGATTTTTTTGAAAGTGAAGAATCCTTATTAAAGTGTACGGTAAAATCTAATGATAATTGTTCGACTCAAAAAGTCTTTTTTTGTTTGGCCCACAACACCTGCTAAAAAGGGATAAATGGATCTAGTTTGTATATATACCTTCCTCGCACATCTGGTTTCATCATCGATGTGCATTTCTTATACACCTAATTAAATACAAGCATTTCAGCGAACGGGATTCCCCTCAACAATCTAGGTGAATTATCTGAAACCTAGAGGATATATATTTAACAACATGATGCAAATTGATGGCCCCACATGTTAAAGAGTCCAAGTGGGATTTATATTTATATCATGTAAGCCCAAATCGATAACTTTTCCGTGAATCAAGCCATCAGCTTCCCGATTGACATTGACAAAACCAACCTGCTCCCCAATAATCCCGCAAACTGCTGCATGAACCCTAGCTAAGTCATCCCTAGCTTCCCCTTGATATATACTCCCTCCGTTTCATTTTAATTGTCGTCAGGACAACCTTCATTAGTTCATTTCTAGTTCATTTGGTTATTTGAAACGATAATTATTTCAGAACGGAGGGAGTAACTTCTTAGTTTATTGTACTATCTAAATTAAAGGTCCTATACGAGCCTATGAAAACACATGCATGCATGCATGCATGCTTTGCACTAAGCGACTAGTGTGCGTGACCGTTCTTGTCGACATGAATTAGACCTATACCTAATACGTGTACCCATTGCCATTGGTTCTTGAGCTGATCTATGCACTTGCATTGTAAAATAAAACAAATTAATTAGGGTAGTATAGATCTTTTTGTACTTGTCAAACATATCGTTGATGGTTTCGGTTGTTCGCACAACCTAATTAAACTGGTCGATTAATAAAGCGACTTAATTTACACACTGCGCAGCATGTTTTGGGTCAAACCATACTCTCGAGGAAATTAAAAGGTTACAGAAATAAATTGGTTTCGCTCCTATTTATAAATCTTGCGTGTATCTAACTTATTTAGCATTTTTCAAATTACTGCAATATATGCGTCTCCAAACTATTGCATCTAGTAGTAATAACACACGGTGGTGGTGGTGGGGTCCATCTGGCGGGCGAGGGTCCCGGAAGAAATTCGTGCGTATCCAGTATCCACGGACCTTTTTGCCTCCCCACCCCATGTGATTATTTTGTCCGTTTGGCAATCATTCCTGCCTCGAGGATTTTTTTTTTTTTAAAAAAAAGGCTGCGGGCATTGGCGTGCTTGCCCATTTGTTCCGGTTCGCTGGGTGGACTCAACGGTGGGCCCGCCATGTCTCAAGACGTACTAGGAGGATTAGTTTGTTTGGATAACTTCCACATGCACATGATAGCTAGTTACTCCTATGTTGTTGTCGCAGTGATTCCTTTCTCATGCAACAAGTAATTCGCATTAAAAAAAAAGGTTTCTGTTGTGATTTTGTATGATACTTTATTTTGTTGTTTTTGAAGAAGTTTACTTCTTTGAAGTTTCAAAAGTGTTGTCCAGTAAAGTGGAGGAAATTGGTTTGTTGGTTTGAGGGTCTACTCTACTATTAGCCAGTGAAACACGATTATAACAATTTTGAGGAAGAAAAATGTAAGGAATAAGAAAGCGGGTAGAGCTATATATATATATATGCCCTGATCAGAACCTTGAGGAAAAATTAGCTAGTCCTACGACCCCACGAGACACACCAACGTGGCAGCAACACCTTTCTGGTGACCGTATGATTTGCCGCTGCAGCCTGGATGCAGGCTTGCTTAATAACCTGGCCCCCGCTTTACCCTATTGTTTTCTTGCGTGGACCCCGGCAGACGCTGACAAAGTGGACCCGCATGGCACGCCACCGGTTGTGCACTGTGGCGTAGTACTCTCTCCGTCTAACTTGTCGCTTTGTAGTTCATTTTTGAACTACAAAATGATAAGTTTATAGGGACAGAGGGAATATGTGCTAGTACTAGCTACTGACTCTGAGGCGGCGTGTGATAGTTTGCGTCGGCCAGCTTTTCCAAGGCTTTTGGCTGGTGATGCTCTGCTGCGTTTTGGGAGAGGCAGCTGTTAGAGTTATCGTAATTCCTTCTCTCTCTCTTTTTTTTTGAGGATTATTGCAACTCATGAACGTGTAGGATATGCAATCTATTCAGGTATGAGGTGTACATGACCACTTGGGTTGTACGTAGACTCTAAGGTCACATTTCCACGCCTAAAATTTAGTCACCAGTCAAAAAAAAATTATCTAGTTTGATTGTTTTTTTTCTTAATACCAGAAATGCTTTTTTGCCACCCGCAAAAGAAACTAAATGTTTTTTTGATAAATGGTGTGCAGTAAAACAACAACGGTGCCAGCGGGACAACAAGCCAACCATGCCGGGCAACGGCTGGCTACCTCG
This sequence comes from Tuctoria greenei, assembly GCA_036927565.1. Classification (NCBI taxonomy): domain Eukaryota; kingdom Viridiplantae; phylum Streptophyta; class Magnoliopsida; order Poales; family Poaceae; genus Tuctoria; species Tuctoria greenei. The sequence continues at coordinate 170,474,261 of JAYESD010000009.1, read as the reverse complement.
GAGGGCGCGCTCGCGACCACCGGATCGAGATCTCGTGGTCCTCGCCTCCACTCCACAGCCGGGTGTGAGTCATCATCACGCCTCGCCACGTCACCGTTGGCCCCGTCGTGCTTTTCTCACAGCCAGCACGCACATAAAGGTGCAGCACAGGCGAAACGCGCGCCCGCTGACCTGTGGGATGGCAGCAATCGTGACCCCAGGTGTCCGTGAGACAACCTGACCTGTGGGTCCTCTTGTTAAAGTTGACAGTTATAGAAATGTTGGTCAAATACGTGTTAGACCAAACTATAAAAAATAAATTTTTTTTTGGAGACCGAGGCAGTACGAGTGAGTCACAATCCCAGAACCAGAAGTGCTCAAAGCAACAGCAGATTGATGAATCATGGATCAAATTGTTGTCACAGCCCAAAACACCAACAGTGGTCCAAGTTTTTTTTAGAAAAAAAAATCAACTTTCCAGAACATGATATGGATTGGAATAAACAAATTTTGCAGCCGAAAGTGAGACAGCAAGTCATGCATTACTGCTACCTAATGGCTACACAAGTAGGCAATCCTGTGAGTTGTCACACAAGCTAGTTCAACAGTAAGGGTTTAGCGTACTGCTAATTCGGCTGGAATGACAGCAAAAGGGAACTTTAGGTAACTCAGAAGCAGTGAAAGCACACGACCTTTGTGAGGACCAAAGCAAGTACTGTACATCACTAGGTTTTGAATAATAAGCACCCTTCAACTGCTCTTTAGTAGCGCAGTGGGGTGCAAGTTATGTACACAATAACCCAAAAAAAAAGAAATCAACGAACAATTTGTATGAAAACTTAAAAAGCAAAACCCGAAACATATTTGTGGTGTCCTACAGTCACTGTATTATACGCATGAATATATGGCTAAATCAGGTTCGAGCAACGGTCGCCGTTTGTTGGGACTGCTAGGTCAGATCTTCGCCATCTGATGGATCGCGTTTGGTGATCTCCGTCTCCTCGCCTTTCACGATATTCATCTCGCGCCGGGAAAGTTCCCATAACAGCTGTTCGATCCCCAGCTTCCTCAGCTCGTGCAGGCCTTGCTCCACTGCATGAAAAATGTATATTAGGAGTGGGGAAAAACCTGAAATGCAGGTAGGTAAATTGTTCTGGATCGATTTTCGTGATCAACGGGTGTTATAACTTGAAGTTTTCAGTTGAATATATAAATTGACAAGAAGTATGCGGTTAAATCCAACGGCAACTTTCTGCATAACAAGCATTAATTTCACCTAATAAAAGCATAATATATTCAGTTCACTCAACAAGCATTTCACCTAAAAGCATAATAAACTAAATTCATTCCACTAAAGTTGTGCAGTTCATGTACAACTTATGATTTCATATAACAATTCGTCAGAAAAAAAACCATATGATTTCAGATAATGTGCATTTCTGTACTTTCAGGGCCAAAGTTTTTTTTTAAAAAAAACGCTCTGGAACATATTACAGTGTGTACAGTTTGATCTTGCAGAATCGTATACCCAAATACAAGCCACTTGATACAGCTAAAGAACGTGGTCAGCAGTACTTCTGCCATCTAGCATCTTTTTTTTTCAGCAAAAGGAAAACACAATTAAATTAGGAAGGATGTATGAGAACGTACCATCCACAGCATCATGTGAAGTTGGTTGCTGCCCATGTCGATCAATCCACATCTGCAGTCGTTCCTCGGCAATATCCTCTTCCACATTATGGTCTTTAGCCCTTCTCCAGAAGTACATGAGCCAAGCCTGGGTGGCACCAAAGACAAGGGTCACATTCAGAGGCATATAATGGAAGATGATATGCACGAATTGAAAATAGTGCAATTAACATTTACATAATATAGCAATGTGGTATGCAATACGCTTAGGTCAATAACCAAGAACTAGTCAACCAAAAGGCTTAGAAGTAAATGGCATTTGCTTGTGACTGCCGTTTTTTTTTCGGTTGCATATGGATTATGGAACCGATTACACTAAAGTACATGATGCTTTTGGATACCTTCTGAATTGGCTCCTAATATAGCATGCTGCATGGAACTGATTGCACTGGTTTTTCTTACTAGTTGCCTGTTACTAGAACAAAATATAGCATATAATTGTGATTGCAGTTGTTTTTCTTTTCTGTTGTATGGAACTGATTGCACTAAAATACATTATGCATCACTGTCCTGTCCTACCAATGCGAATAGGGATTATCCATTTAGCGAATTAACCTTACAAAATGGCCCTTATACAGTCTCAACTCAGAAACCCTTGCCACAAACAAGCAGAAAATAATAAAATATGTTACGTGATGCCTGGCACAGACAGAACTAATTGCACAGTTACAATGAAGCAATGTAATTTTTGTTTGCAACTTGGCACAGAATCAACTCACTGGTTCGTGTCATATATCAGAGGAAAAAAATAAATTTGGGGAGTACCTGCTTGAACAACACATCTTCCTCTTCCTCCTTGCTAAGATCTGCAGACAAGATTTAGTATTGATCAGGAATTCATAAAATAAGAAAGATAGTATTAGGATGATGATGCCACCGTCAACTAGAGCTTAAGGAATAACATTCTCATTAGCTATCTTTATATGAATATAATAGAAAGGAAATAGATAGCTGTACCAAATGCTTCAGCGAATTTTTCGTCACCGGATGATTTAATATCTGCACATGGGAACACAGAACAAAAACCATGAACAATCTATGCTTAACTATATAACAATGACCCTACAATAATTTTGTGAAAGTATTCTGAATATGTTATCAATAACAAAAGAGGAAAAGTAACAGAAGCAGAAGACCTGGATCTGCTGGCTCTTTAACATTAGAACGACGATGTTGGGCAAGAGCAAAAAGAATCGCATCCTCAACCTCCAAAAACAATTAGGAGTATCAGAAGAGGGAGAACAATGAAGCCAAAAAGATTTATCAGCACAGGCTACCTGAGTGCTGGTAGCTTATGTACATTTTGTTATGAGAAATATATGTGGATGAAATCCAGGACAAAAGATAAGCAAGCACCTTCAAGAAAGCTAGTTCTTGAAGTCCTTTGTCGACTGAAAGCATGGTTTCTACATTCCCTTCCCAGCTGTAATGTCAAATCGTGAACAAGCTTGTCTGCATCTTCCATACCATTAATCCCTGTTTTACAAGATTGAAGGGATCAATTAATTGTTTAAGATCTTAATTTTTGAAGAGTAAAAAGGGTTGATAACTTGCCGCTATATCAGATCCATTCTTAGCTCTCTGCCCAGCAGATGTTACATACTCAAAGGGAAGAGGTGCAAGTGAAGACCAGTACTCGTGTTTTGACATGGATATATCTGGATAGATACCTGCAGAATTGCAAGAAATCATATAATAAACTAAGTAAATCAGTAAAAAGTTACAGAACTCAGGGTCAGGTTACTTCTTTCAGATGGAAGTTTAGCAACAATACAGAGCATTGTCATTAGAAAATGATTAATGAAAGGTATTTTAGGAAGACTGGTTTTAAAAACAGATCCAGCATTCAGTTTGCAGGAATTAGAGTAAAAAGAAAGGTCTTCCATCTTTTGAATTACCATATTGAACAGCCAAGCCCCAATAGCGAGCAAGCCAACACCTTTTCATGACAACTTCCTCCTGTACAACAATCATGTGCTTCAAATCAGCACTTCAACAGGCAAATAGACATCTATATCCGACTCCGTCTTTCGAGTAAAAGGGGAAAGAAAACTAACCATTTCTTCTTTGCTTAAGATCATTCTTTGTGTCACTGTACGCAGGTCTATTGTTTCCGATTCAACTTCTTTGAGTTTCTTTACAGCAGCTGTGGTCTCTTCCCTTGCAGACTATAATATAAAACAGAAATCCTGAACACTGATATTGACAAAGTAATGTATCTTATTGTAGAGCATAAGCTAGCAGCTTACCTCTAGCTGTTGTTGAAGAGTAGTGAGTTCCTCGCTTTTATCATTCCTGGATATAAGAGCTTTTCGAATTTCTTGCTGTTTTTATTTCAAAAAATACATACATTTTAGTATCAAGTCCTTTAGTAACATTGAAACACCTAGTAGATAAATAAACTACATAGATCATTTTTACAACATAAAGTCCATGCTTTTACATTCATAACAAAGAATATTTCCATATTGTACATTTTTCTATTCGAAATAATGCATTTTTATAGATACTATTGGTCAAAGTGTCATTCGTTTCAATATCCAAATGACTTATAATTTGGATTGAAGTACCAAGAATCTGATCAAATACCACATTACGTAGTGAGGTCATACAATGAAATGGGGAAAATCCTCATGCAACATTTAGCACACTTTCAGAATGGAAACCAATTTATTTAATAAATCACTAATTCTTTTCCAAATAATCCAAGTGACTTTTGTTGACAGAATTACGTAAACATGTTAAAATCAACATGTACCTCCTTTCTCACGAGCATCTCCTCCCTCCTGCATCCACAGGTTGGAAGTCATTGATAATGTGATAGAAATCAAGCATGCAAAAGATCTGAAGAAACTAACTTATGAATACCTTTTCATAAGCTTAACTTCCATAGATAACCCATCACCTAGATTAGCAACCTGAACATATCAATGGCAACAAAGATGTTAGAGAGATAATATGTGCTCGCCCAAACTAAATTGTCCAACCCCGTTGTCGGAATATTACTTATTCTTCTTCAAGTGATAGAAAGGTAAAAATTTCACCAGCTGAACCCATTAGAAAAGAAAATACTGATCTTAGTTCAAGCTCAAAGAAGATGGTACTGAACCCAGATTGGATGAGGTTTCAAGGTTGCAGACATCACTTAAAAGCACGAAACAACTCTGATATATAATATATATATGAGGTAAATATACCATCTTGATTGTGCCACTACACAATTATTAACTTCTAACGTTATGACTTATGAACACCACTGACTATATAATAAAACAATTCCATGATGGATATCTGAAAGGTGCTACATAACTACGGATTGTATCAGGATTGAATGAAGGAGAAACTGGGAAAATAAGATCAGTACAAGAAAAATCAAAGGTAGCGATGACTGTATCTAAAGAGTCTCACTGAACTAGCGGATAAAAATAACTGAGTGAAATGCTAAACAAGATACCTGTTTCTCAAGCTCCCTTGTCCGAGCTTCAGATTGTCGCAGTCTCTCTTCTGCTAATCCAAGCTGAATATAGAAAACAGAATATTATCACAAGATACAAAAAAGGATGAAGAAACTTCTTTCCATGTTCATCGAATTCATTAGAATATGTGCAGGATCAAAACACACCTTCTCCAAAAGATTTATATTATCATCTTTTAGCATTTCGAGCTGAAATAATAAAAAACACCATTCAGAATTATTCAATCAAATAGGTGATGAATAAATTCTACCAGTTCGCTAATGTTCTGCATAAAAGCCTATGAACAACTAAAGAATGTATGTTTACCTCTCTGTTACTGTCGAACTGTCATGTGAGTCCCGTGATCGTGTGGACTGGGACATAAGTTGGATCTGGGTAGATAGACCTACAGCATATTCCAATAGAGAAGTTCAACCCCAACGAAATTTGTCCAGAAACAAAATACGTTGTGAAGGGATGTCAGATTTTTTTGTGAGGGAAAAGTGTCAACACTAATTCTCAATTAACATGAAAAGAATTTGCTGATTAAACCAATCAAATGATCCGTGCTGAAGCCTATATTGATGCATATTTCATAGTCAAAAGAATGATAACATGGTGTCCAAAATATATCATGCTCTGGGTGAGACCTATTTTAGTTGCAGCGTTTATGTCAAGACAGAGATGTCGGGGGTGTAATGAGAAAAGGTATTATAATTCAATTATTTCATAACAATTAATGTTTACCTGGAAACGGAAACATAGTGCCAACATACAGTATTTTATAGACATGTTATACAATGTATAAAATGAACAATCTATTTAGTTAAAAAAGAGGACAATCTACCAGTTTGGCAGAGCAGAAACCATAGTGCCAACAATGCAGAGGAAAACTAACGAATGCATTATTAAAGAAAACATCTTTGAGCAAAGAAATAATTGGTGGAACAGAGCAGCATTTTTTTCTAGAAGAGCATGTAATTGCAATGACATTATGGCAAGATATCCATTATCTTAAAAAGCAATTTAATTCACCTTCTATCCCTAGGTGACCCATTTGGAATTTCAGCAGCTGATATGGTGGGTGCAAAAGACCTTACTGATGATGGTGGGTGATTTACTGCAGCCGAGTCCACACCTTTCTCGACCTAACTAGGTGAACAATGACAAAGGAAATAAGGCACACCATTTGATAGGAGAACTGTAAAATACATCACTATTTTAAGACAACATACTTGCTTCAGTATCAAAGGATGAATGTAGTTCCCTAATAATCTTTTGTTTTAAGAATGAATTTAAATTTGTAGTACTCATTTAACTATGACGAAGCTGTATCAACATGAAACATTAAATGCGACAGCATCAACGAAAAATTGTACTAGGCAAATGACATCCAATGCAACAACGAGAAACTAGTTATATCTTGCTTTACCATTAGCTGAAAATCGTTAAGAGGAAGAAAATAATGCAACCACAAAAGAATCAATTGTCACCCGCCAGGAGTTTTTTTTTTTTATAAATGTGGGCTTTATTGATCACCCGCCAGGAGTTGCGCAAAATGAATCACATTTTCAATAACTGTGCACTATCCAACGCCTAATTGTTTAAAACTTGTCGTTTCATAACAAGCAGGATATCAAACAATCCCTAAAAAAAAGCAGGATATCAAACAACAGAGCCAACGAACAGCAAAACAGTTCGAATCATTTTCTTGCTTTTGCTTTATTAAGCATAGATTTTAGTTAGTCCAAACGAATTGCAAAAGCAAACCATCGTCTTTGACATTACCTATCGCCGGCGAGTTGCTCCTGCTCTGGCCACTAGTAACCGCCGCCGCCGCCAACGGCCTGGGCAACACCGCCAGCTCCTCCCCGCCGTCCTCGCTGCCACGGCTGCTGCCCCGCCCAACGCTCTCCACCTCGTCATCTACGCTCACCGCCACGTCGGCCGCAACAGCCTTCACGCCGCCGTCCGGCCTCGATCGCCGGCTCGTCGGCCTCGTGAGAGCGGCGACGATGGACTCCACCTCCCGCGGCGCTTCCGCAGGCCTCGTCGCGCTGGAACTCCGCCCGCCGCGCGCTAGCAACTGCAGCGGCGTCTCCTCTTCCTCCTCCGCCACCACTGGTTTCACCTCGACTACCCTCCTCGGCGGCGTTGCGCCACGGCTCGGTGGCCGCCCCCGCGCGCCCCGGGTGTCCACCGGTCGCATCGGCGCCTCAACCGCCTCCTCCTCGTCGCGCGCGCCACCCAGCCGCGGTCGTGTCGAGCCCGCGCCCGTTTCAGCGCCGCGGCGAGAGGCGCGAGCGGCGTCCGCGTCGCCGACGGCGTCGTGGAGGCTCCCCTCGCGGCGCAGGCGCGCGGGGACTCCCTCGTCCCGCGCGCCGCGGCGGTGCGGGGCGGGCGCCGGCGGCGTGGGGTTGTTGCGGCGGTACTGCTGCAGCGAGGGCAGCGGCGCGTCGAGGATGATGCTGAACTCGCCCGCGGCGCCGGCGTGCGCGAGCATCATCTCCTCCATGCGCGCCATCGCCTCGCGCGCCGCGGCGGCGCGGCGGGGGTCCGACGCTGCGCTGCCGCCGCCGGAGCCGCTCGGCCGCCGCCCGTGGCCGCGCCGGGGACCGTCCATTCGCTGATCGCCGCCTCGTTGACTTTCCGTTTGACTTTCTGTTTCCGAAACGTCTCTACTCGGTCCGGAGACAGAGAACCGCGGATTTCGAGGAAATCGGGAGGGAAAGGGGTGGAACTTGGAAGGAGAAGGTGATCCACCCTCGAACTAGACTGACTGCTTCAAATATACAGGTTGTATAGGAGCAATTTATTGTCCTTAGGATAACTATTCCAATTTAAAAATAAACTTATACAACAATTTTAAAAACATACGGTGTAATTTTATATTTTGCAAGTAATTTGGTATAGCTTTTGAACATCCCGTTTTTATAATGCTTGACAGTCTAGAGCAGAAAGTTTGGTGCTTACGCAGAGTCGTGCTACGACGTGGAAACCACGGTTAACTTGCCAAATCATCTAAACCGGAAAAAAGATCAGACACCGGCGACGCGCAAAGAGCGCGATTTGAATACGCCAACCAAACCAAACCAGGACTTTGGGCAGAGCTGATCAGACAGACATCACGGGTGTCGGGTGGTGGGGCCCAATATCCGGAGGGCAAACTCGTTTGACACTCAAAGAGTCAAGAAGACGTTCAAAAGGCACATGCAACCGTTGAACCAGTCAAACCAAGAACGCGGACAGGTAAATTGATTAACGCACAGAATGGCTATTAGTTCCTCCATTTCAAAATATTTACACTCTTTTATTTAAAAATGAACTAGAGAGTGATAAATATTTTAAGACGGAGGAAATAAGTTTTTTAATAACCTCAGCTATTATTCTCGTCCGCTCGTGACGATGTTTTTTTTCCTTTAGTAGAAGCGAGAGCCTGAGCATTGGGCTGAAGCATTCTATGGAGATCCTGGACCGGCCAGGTGGTAGGTACAGCCCAGTGGGCTGAGCGGGCGGCCCGCTGAGGTATGGCTCGCTGCTGGACTCGGGTTGCTCGGCGGCTAGGGCTAGATCAGTTGCCGCTGAGAGGGCCTTGGAGCTAGCAAGCGGCTGCCATGGCCCATGGGAGAGGAGACTGAGCTACAGGTTTAAGGTAAGGGTACTTTGGGCATTCTATAAAAACCCTAATGGAAACATAAAAAAAAAAAGCCGAAGTCAAATGCCACGCAAGTGAGGGCCACCGGCGCCGGTCGGTCCATCGGGCTCATCTCAGCCGGTCTCTGAACCCACGGAAACGGTGCTGTATGTCCCGCGTTGACCTCGCGTCGATGCATGCATGACTGCATGGCGGAGGTGCGTGTACAGACCAGACCGTCTTGGGATTCCCAATCATTAACTTTCCGTTTCGTAAGCTACTAGACCTCGCCCCCCTGTGCGTCGGTCCATCCATGACTCCATGCCCCTCGTCGTCACTTGCTTCTGACTGCACTAGCTGGAGGATAACTCATACTAGCTATAAACAATTTATTCAAATCCAGCGCGATTTTTTTAGTCTAATTAAAGAATCCGATACGATGTGGGTAATTAACCAGCTGTCCGTCCTCTAAATGCATGAATATCACCCAGATTTGGCACGGGATCGCTTGGGTTTAAATGCAGGAACACCCCCCGGCTGATCTGTTCTCTAAATGCAGGAGTTTCACCGAGATTTATATACATAGATTATTTAAAACAGAGGGAAGGAGTACGTCACGGAGCGAGAGAAACTACGTACCGCTTAATTGTCCGATCGACAGACCCGTACAAAAGACTAATGATTCTCTGTGTTTGGTGTGCGTGTATGTACGAAACGAAGCATCCGTCCAGGGAAGAGAAAATTAAGCCACGCCACGCAAGCATCCAAACGTACGTACGTACCAGAGGAAGGAAATTAGGCGAGTGACGATCACTACTGCTACGGTTTCTTTGTTTGGCCGGCGATCGAGTACTGGCATCATGCGATGCGAAATTTATTAAAACGGAAGTAATTAAATAGGCATGTGGTAAATTACTACTTAGCAGCAGCGGCAGGGCAGCAGGGAGTAAGAAAGGAAATACCTTATTAGGCAGCGCGAAACCGAAGTGCTTGTGGTCCTTGGCCCCGCCGGCGGTGGCGTGCAGGGGGCTCCGGCTGCCGCTGTACCCGTACGCGCCTACGCGCAGGGGGCTCCGTCCGCCCGCACCGCCGCCGGTGTACCTCCCGTTGGACGTCGCCACGATCCCGACGTCGTCGTCGTCGTCGTGGATGTTGGCGCTGCCCGCGCGCGACGACATGGCGTGCAGAGGGCTCCGGCTGCCGCCGTACCCGTACCTTCCGTTGGCCGTCGCCTCGATCCCGGCGTCGACCCGGTTGTCGGCCCCGCCAGCGGCAGCCGCGGCGCCGTGCAGGGGGCTCCTGCTGCCGACGTACCCGTACGCGCCGCCACGCAGGGGGCTCCGTCGTCCGCCCGCGCCGCCGTTGTACCTCCAGCTGGCCGTAGCCTCGATCCCGGCCTCGTCCTCCTCCTCTTCGCGGTTGTTGGCGCCCGTGCGCGACATGGCGTGCGCCATCGCCGCGGCCGCGCGGGCCTTGGACCTCGCCGCCATCGGGTGGACGGGCGACGCCGTGGGCGGGCCGAGAGGGTGAGCCGGGGACGCAGGAACCGAGTATATACCCGCCGGCGACCGCCGCCGCTCGTAGTTGGCGCTGCCGGCCCGGCGCATGTCCATGTGCGCCAGCCGGTGCGTGCGGGGAGCAGTGGAGAGCGCTCTGGATCGCCTGCGTGTTTCAGAGAGAGAGAGACCGGTTTTCTACTGGGAGAAGGAAGGGATGCACTCTGTCTGGGGCCGTATCCGCCGGGGGCCCCGCTTATAAAATATTTCCAGGAGGGGTGGTCAATTAATGACGCCTTGAGAATGGAATTAGACAAATAATATACGTACTTCTAAAGAGGGGAGTACTCGCCTGCGTTTTTGTCATCCATAAGTACTTCAATACTTCATTGCATCAATGTGAAAGCTGTCTAGTCTAGTAGTTAAGTACTCTATCAAATTCTGAGTTTACTGAATTTAAGACTGAATTTAATGATATTAAATAAATGTATTTTATAGAGAAACTCATAACTGTTAGACATATTCTACAATGAGTACCGTGAGAGATCGACCAGATGACTGACGTGTCGCGTGAGTGAAACAGAATGACACAGCAATTGACCAAGCAAACAAGTTTGGGTTACTCATTAAATGGCTAACTAAGATTTATTTGTTTCAATAACTCATTTTCTTTTGTCCTTGCTCAATATTGTGGCCACATCAATGTCTTAAATTGCTACAAATCCGATGTTCCCAGAAATAATGGACTGATATTATATAAATACTTTTCTTGACAAAGCAAATATAACAGTGGTTCTTTATATTGTCAATCAAGATGATTACTTACATAATTATAACGGAAACACTATATGTCAGGTGCCTGAAATAGGTTCAGATTTCAGGCACCGTAGAGCACACTCAGCTCTGGTTAAAAAATTTTCTTTTAAATTGTAATTATTTTGTAAGGATTATGTTAATTGTAAAATAGTTAAATAAACTAATTTTGTAATTGATAGACCATAGAATAGTAACAATAAAGTAGGATTAATAAGTTAATTACAATAATTAGACGTTAATACCAGTAATCAGATGTAAATTAGTCGTTGCCTGATTTTTTTTTCAAGTTTCAGGCACTTGAAAATTAGACACACCCTAAGTATAATGTCTTGCTGACAAACAATCCTGAAATGACTAATTCTAGATCGGAGGGAAAAAACTTTGCTATCGTTTTCGAAGAAACAAAAAGCTTTGCTATTTTAGACTGTTTGTCATCTGTTATGTGAGTGTCCGACGTCACTGCAGCTCTCCATGACAAGTGTTTTTTTTAAACGGGTAAATCCACTTTCACTTCATATGAAACGGATATCGTCAGTATATCACAATTCCCAACAAGTAGAGACCAAACTAATTTCTACTACATTATCCTAGTCATTAGTCTCTAATGACAGGAATAAGAGTCGTAACCAAAAATCAATCCAAAGTCACAGACTAAAGTTACGTAAAATTTCATCGGCATCACCAGCCGGCATCCGTCAAGCACCCATTACTACATAACTGATAATAGCAAAACACAAGAAGTCTTTTGTCTCCTCTTTTTTATGCAAGATTTTTGTGCACTCCAGTTTAGCTCTATTCAGGTTTTGTTTGGCACAGCTTCTGCTGCAGCTTTTTTTAAATAAGCTGAAGATGTGCCAAACAGGAAGCTTCTGTAACAGCTTATTAGTTCAGCTGCTTCTCAGAATGAACTAAAAGCAGGATATAAGAAGAAGTTGTTTTCCACCAGCTTTTCAAACAAGCTGCTTTTGTAATAAGTTCCACCTGTGCCAAAGATGACCCCAACTTCTCCTCCAGGCCTCCCCTCTATTCGTTCATCTTCAACCTTTCATTCGGAACAGACAATAATTTGTAGTGTTACATGGGAAAATTATTAAAAAAATTTACAAAAATTACTGGAGTATAAGGGGGTAATATTACATGTCCCTATAAATTTGACATAGAAAATCATCATACATTAAGTGGAACAAAAAAAACTGTTTTTTTTTGTCTTTTTATATATCTCAACATAAACTGAATTTTGAAGTGAAATTTCTTGTGTAAGTTATATGTGGTAATTGGAACCTATATTTTTGGTTTTTTAAATGTTTCTCCATGAATTTGTGTATAATTTTTAGTAATTGGCATATACTCCCTCCGGTGTATAAAAAATTGTCGTTTTGGACATGTTTTCGCATACTAAGGAAGCATTAAATACATTTCTTTCTTTTACAATACAACTCTCCTTAGTGGTCTGAGTGGTCTTCTTCACGTTTTTCCAGCCAATCTGATGCAGGTTTGATTCCTAGGTACACGCTACCCCATTTTTTTACACAATTTTTCATGGCATGCAGTGTAAAACGACAATTTTTTGTGCACTCTTGGCTCTAGTATAGAACGACAATATTTTGTACACCGGAGGGAGTATGATATTAGGTTTGGTGTCAAATGTTCAGAATAAGAAGTTACACAAGTGTAACTTCTTCAAAATAAATCAAATAAATTGCACATGTCTAGTAATATGCAATTTGGACATACACATGAATTTTGTTGTCAAGATTATTTTTTAGAGGTTTAACAAAATATTAAAGATTATGTACTACATATGGATTATTTTGATGTCTATAGAGAAATACTAAATTAAACCATATAAATTTGAAAATAATTATTCGAAGTGGTAGAGCCAAGTTTCTTTACAAATATAGAAAAAGGAATCATCAAATTTGGGACATTGCAGAATGTATAGAAGTTTATTTAAATTCAAATATAAATAAAAAGAAAAAAATCGGAAAGTGGTCAGCAGCCAAACAACCTTTCCCAAATGGTAGCCCACCGGCGCCCGCGACACGCCTGCCCGCATGCTGAGTGGTTTAGTGTCACCTCGAAGATTTTTTTTCGAAGGTTCATCATAGTAGAACTAATAAATATACTCTCATTCACAAAGGAAAGAAAATCACTTTCCTTCCTATGACTTCTGCTGAAATAATGTATTTTGTGAAAACTATAACTTGTGATAAATCAGCCCATAATGCATCTGAACTTCCTGCGAAAAATGAGAATAAACATAACGAATATAATAATAGACTTGCTGAATGTGTGAATTTTTTGGATGTTCTGAATTTTTCAACCGATCATGCTATTGTCAAGGAGCAACTATTGGAATCGTTTATTGATACACCATTGTGACATGTTGATTTTCCTGCTGATCCTTGCGTTAAGAAAGAGTTGTGCACTGATAATTTTGTTATATCTATGCGAAAACAAGTTAATGAACTTGATGATTCTATTTTAGATTCATCTACTTGTGCTGAAATTAATAATTTGATTCTCATTACTACTGAAAATGAGGAGCTGAAATTATCGTCTTCACTAAATACTTTGGGTTATATTGATTTTGACACTCTTTGTGATCGAGATACTGTAGAGAGAAGAATATTTTTGAAAAGTGAATTACCTTTATTGACTGGAAATACTTTTCATGCTATAGGCAAATATGAACATAGTGGTATGTTTATGGTGCATAAAGTTTACATATGTTTAAATGAGAAAGCTCCTTTTGTGCTACAACAACATGGTAAAGTAAATGAATGCACTAACACAAAGAATGCCTTGTTAAATTTTTCTAGTATTTTTTCCTTGCAACAGGGACAACACATAAACGAGAAACATTGTTCGATGCAGTTGTGCAATATGGATAGCGCTTATTCTATCCCCGAAAGCCTCTTTGCTAGACATACGAGCAAGTTGAGGACGGCTTGTCATCAAGAACGGGTGAATGATGAGATCATGCACATTATAAATGCACATACAAATATGGTACAATGTTTATTTGTGTAGGATTCTAGTTCAAGTGAATGGTCATGCTTATTTGATGGAGAACATGAAGATGGTGCACTATGTCGTGCACCACCTTGGCCTCCTCTTTTCATTCATACAAAAGATTTGATGGCGTTGCACATTTGGACCAACACATTAGAGAAGATGAACTTGAGTTGAGGACAACTCCAATTCAAGAAGGGAAGTATGATGAGGACATCACTCTTATGGATAAACACAACACTCCATTGAATATACAAGATGCAATTATTAGAGTTCACACAAAACAATTAATTTTAGAGGTGAGCTCGTTCTTATATGTTTCCTTATATGTTTTTGAGAATAGATTGTTATATAATGATTTAATTGTAATTGGGATATATGGAGAGGTTCAAAGAGTACTTCGAGAAAGTCTTAGGGGCGTGGAGGACCATAGAATACATTCAAAGAAGATGAAAACCGATCTCAACTCAAAATCGTGTCCAACTCGAAGTTCAGGAGCAGTTCATACTAAAACGAACACCAAGGACGCATACGATCTCCGTTTTAGACGTTATACATATGCACGGAAAGGGGAGAGGTAAACTTTCCAATGCCGCTGGTACCATGTCAAAATTCTTTCGGAGTTGACTAGAATTATCGAAACAAATTGAGTTCCGAATCTGTCAGGGTGCTGCGCCACCGTATTGGGCCATTGGGCATTGTATCAAGTCTACATCCCTTATTCTTATGTCTTAGGGTTAGGTCACCAATCCAACACCCTTTGTAAGTCCTCCCACCTATATATACTCCATAGTAGTTGTCATGAATAATTGTGTTTTGCTTAGATTAATAATATCGTCGTTCTACAGTTTGCGAGACCCCAACTTCGCGATTTTAGATCGTGTCTTCTACGTTCTTGTTTGTGTTCTCGGTTGCACTTGCAGGGATTAGCCTTCTTGGCGAGATAAAGCATGTGCAACACGATTGATAACCAAAGGAGCAGTAGTGTAGTGATTGTAGGGGTTGTTCATGTTCTACTCGAGAGCCTCGGATCATCAATGTCGAGATCTCCATCAATCGACTTATCTATTACCTTTTAGAAGGTCGGGCCTAAACCTCTTATCAGTTCGTATATTGGATCATGCCAAAATCTTGTGCTGCAGTCCACCGGAAAATTGGCTCAACCCAAGTCTCATCTCTACCAGTAAGTACAGTCACTGGTCGTGGATGAGCTTCCTGTCACAAAAGTAGCTTGGGAATAATTACTATTATCCAGGGGCGGATCCACAGGAGGGTCGGGAGGAGGGGGGCTCGAGCCCCCTTACTCTCCAAGGTATAGTGGAGCACCCCTTGAGTCCCTTCATGCATTTTGTAGATAGAGAAGTGGATATCAAAAGGTGAAGGTTGAAGATGAATGCAAGCACATCACCTGTTCGATGGAATGTTTCAATTTAAAAATATTGGTTCAAAGTCTAAATTTATGTATAAGAACATTGAAACTTATGTCTATTAGAGTGTAGTTCAGCCCCCCCCCCCCCCCCCCACTCCAGAATTTTGGCCTGGGTCCGCCTCTCCTATTATCACTTGTCTGATGTCAGCCCCCTCGTCTTGATGTGTAGCACATGACTACATTCTGTGATGGGCTATCAAGTTTCTCGCCTTCATGATGGGTCACCATAGTCAGGTTGTCCTTTGCTTCATGTTAACATCAATATATGTGATGTGTGTAGCTTCATCTAAGTCAGTCCAAAAATATCTCCATCAATATTGAGAATGTCATCTTTAACTACCATGGTGCATGGAAGTGTGGTTAATTACAATGGTGAGAGAGATCTACAAGGCTCCAAAGATGATAGTTTTGATCTCAATATTCATGTGGAATGCGGTACATTGCTTTTATAAGGGAGTTTTTTTATTTTTTTCTTTGGGTTGCGTGCATAGGTGATGTCTTGAATTGATCTTAACATTAATTGGTGTTGAAGTCAGGTGCAATTGGTATCTTCTTGATATTAATCTACATTATAAAAGATCATCACAATTTTTTTCTTGGTAAACTAAAGTCGATCTCATTTTGCCACTTAATCTCCATGGACACGTAATTTCGTCACTTCGTCTATCATTTTGCACCTACTTGGCATGTTGTTATCATCTTGTAATATATTATATTGGTAATGGATAAAAACATCTCAATCTTCCTCCTGAAAAATTATGAGTGATTTAATACATCATAAGCAGCACCCCTGTGTGTCAAAAATATAATTTTAACAAAAGAAAGAGGAACATGTACCGGTCCATCGTCCTCGTGTAATCTTTGAGATATAGTACTTGTGCTACTCAAGATTGGCGGCTATGCCCAAGCTGAACTAATGCGTAAGTTTATTAATTAAATTCATTCTTCAGGAAGAAGGGTGAAAGTGAATTGGTGGAGCATCCCTGTAAAACCAAAGTTGCTTTCGTTGACCAACTTTAACTACTTGGAGATTCATCACATTTTATTTTGCGAATCAGTTAATTATATTTCAGTTACTCAAGTATTATATCTACCATTATTGGAGCTTAATTGTCTCATATTACTGGATATATAATAATAGTTTTCAGTTACTGGAATTTTCCTTATCAATAGAGAGTAATTCTACCTGAATGTGAGAGGGCATAATTGTATTCTGTCCAAAAAGGTGAAAACACTCTCCGATCCACGATATTGTACGTCTACTACGTGTTTGTCTACCCCTTTCAATGGTGTGTCACCGGCTTGAGGGAGAGCAGTGTTTCTAGAACTGCACCATGCAGAAGAACTGGCCTGTACGGGTTGGTGCGAATCAAATTTTTAAGTAGCGGTTGCGTGAGTGCTCAAGATTGGCTTCCTTCTACGATCTTCTTCACGGTCTGCAACTTTTCGTCAATCAAGCTAGAGACATTCCCTCTATAAGTGAAGAAGAATTTTTTACACATAAATAAGATACATATCATGAGCTTCATGTGTATGCTATTGTTTATGTTTATGAATTACCTATCATGTGTGTTGCTAGTATTTTAGAAATTTATTTTATCTCTAAAGTGCATTATTTTATAACAAGAATGAGTACAATATAAACAGTGGCTAGGAAGTGAGATAGGCTAGTGAGAATTAGAAGGGTTAGAGTATGAAGAATCATGCAGTGAATTGCAAGAGTTGGGGGTAAGCTTTGTTCAAACGTGGGCGTCCTGTTTTAAGTGTATACTGTATGAAGATATCATACACTAATTAAGAATTTGCTTTTTCTGCAATCCTACACCCCACTTGAAAAAAATATCTGAATACGGACAGTTCATTCACTTTCTTATACTCGACAAGTAAATCTTGGAAGATAGTTGATACAAATTTGTTCATCCGGTCAACGTAAATATTACTCTCTTTGTTTATTCTTATTTGTCAATAACTAGTTCATTTTTGATTAATTGATCACAAATAAAAAAAAAACAGAGGGAGTACCTACAAATGTGTATAGAATCTGATTGCTAAAAGTCTTCTAATGGATAAGCACCGATGCGTCGTGTCTGAGAGAACGAACATGGCTGAAAGAGAAGAGAATGCTTTACAGTTTCTCACTTGCTTGTGCTTCATCCGTTCCTATAACCCTGTTCCAGAAGCAGTGGTGCGTCCACACTTTGTCAATCTGCTCGATAGGCAACCCCTTCGTCTCCGGCAACAAGAGGTACACGAAGGCCGTCATCGCGGCGATCCACCCGGCGAAGAAGAAGAAGATCCACGCCCTCATCTGGCACAGCATGGCGAGGAAGTACTGCGCGACGAAGATGGTGAACACGAAGCCCGACGCCACCGCGATGCTCTGCCCCGCCGACCGGATCTCCAGCGGGAAGATCTCGCTGGGCACTAGCCAGCTCAGTGGGCCCCAGGACCAGCCGAAGCCCGTGGCGTAGACGCCGATGAGGACGATGATCACGAGCGCGTACGCCTTGCTGAGCCCGCCCTCGTCGCCGAGCTTCGCGGCCATTATTGCGCCGATGAGCACCTCCGAGACGAGCATCTGCGCGCCGCCGAGGAGGAGGAGCGTCCGCCTGCCGAAGCGGTCGACGGAGAACATGGATACGAACGTCGACGCCGAGGAGACGACGACCATGACGATGGCTGAGAGCAGGGATGCGCTCTCTCCCATGCCGATCGTGCGAAGCAGCACCGGAGCGTAGAACCCAATGGCATTGATCCCGGTAAGCTGTTGTACAGTACAGCAGAAACAAGAACAACTTAATGGTGATGAAACAATCTTCGTCGGCAACCAACCAAAATGGTTGCCGCATTATCAACTACTACTAGAGATCACCTCACCTGTGTCAACGACGGTATCAGGATGGCCATGGCCAGCTGCGGGCGGTACCGCCGCTGCGTCAAGATCAAGCGCAAACCGTTCTCGCCCTTCGCCACGGCGTTGGCTGCAGTTGTAACACCCATAATTTTTGAACAAGAAGTGCTCAAAACCCTTGATCATGAGTGTATGCATTTTTGGGTGAATTTTAGCAATTCAAACGTGTAGCAAACGTTCAAAATTGAATTTGAATTCAAATCAAAAGAAAAGAATCGAAAAAGAAAAAGAAAAAGGTTTAAATCCCTCCCTGGGCCGATTTTCCCCTTCTGGCCCATTTCCCCTCTTCTCTCCCTGCGGCCCAGCCGAGCCTCCCCTCTCTCCCTCTCTCTGCCGGGCGGGGCCCATCCGTCGGCGCCTTCTTCCTCCCTCTTCCTTCTCCCGCGCGCGCGCGCCAACCGCCTGCCCCGCGCCCCACTCCGAACCCCCCCTCTCCAACCGCTCGCCCACGTCGCGATCACCCCGGGAGAACCCCCCCTCGCGTGCGCCGGCAACCACCGCCTCCCCCGAGCCTATAAATCCCTCCCCTCCCCCTCTGTTCCCCCTTTCCCCGCGCCAAACCCTAGCTTCATCGCCACCGAGGTGTGTCTCGCGTGTTCTCGGTTAAACGGCGGTTGCATCTCCTTCCTCCCCCCTCTAACCTCTTCACTTCGCCGCCAGGAACTCGCCAGACACGTTTGATCGGGGAGATTGCCTCTGCGCCGTCGACTTCGCCGGTCACCGACGAGCTCACCCGCCACCGACCGTCGCCGGCACCCTCTGCTCATCCCCGAGTCCAATCAAGCCCGTAGGTGAGTTCCCCTACCTCTCCTCCCTCGATTCATGCTTGTAGCGCGTAGTTTGGCCGTCGGCATCGCCGTTTGGGCGATCTCCGGCGAGATCGCCGCCGCGGATGCGCTGCGCCGCCGCGCGCGCAGGGGACAGCGTCGCCGGAGCGACGTGGCTCGTTCTGGGCCGTCCCCTCGCAACCGACGGCTGCGATTAGAACATTATACCGGTTCGGTATAATTAAATCCCAGCCATTCATCTCGGATCCGACGGCCAGCATTCAAAGCCCGTTTCCCGCCGCCCACTTTGCACCCAGGCCCCTGGAATCTCATTAGCTACCCCTTGGACTCTTCTGCAATTAGGATCTAGCCCCTGGAAATTGCAGACTAGCCCCTGGATCCCTAAAAATGGTTTTTAATCATTTAATTAAGCATTCTAACCCCTGTAATTTTGTAGATTCATGTAATTAGTCCCTGTGCAGTATAGTAAATTATTTATATAGCCCCTGGACTTTTATTTAATTGCTGAATAAAGTTTTTAATTGCATTTGAGGTGTAGAAAATGGATAAAAATGGTAAATAGGTGTAGAAATATTAGGAAAAATTGTCATAAACTATTTTATGCTGTGAATTAATTGTAGGGTTCTGGTAAAATATATTTGGTCTCTGGAATATTTATTATAAGTGTTTTAAAATACATTTTGGCTATAGAAAATTCAATAAAAATGGTTTTAGGCTATAATAAAATCCCAAAATTTGTAGGAAAATTATGAAATGCATATTTGGACTATGTTAAGTGATAAATACCTCGTAGGGACGCATTAGTGTAGGATTTTGGTGCTTATGTGTATGTGTGTATGCATTGTTTTGCGTGCCTTTACTTATTTAGCTTTATTTTATATTCTTGCCATTGCTTGGGCATATATCTAGAGTCGTTCTACGACCCTAACCTCAACTTCCAAGACCAAGACTTCGTCAATTCTCAAGTCTCCAACGAAGGCAAGTGCCCTTGACCATCTTGTACCTATTTTAGGAATTTAGTTAGTTGCATGCTAATTAAATTGATGTCCTACTACATGTTTACATGCCCTGTTCCTTACCATTCCTTGTTCCCTGAAATGGGTTGGGAAGTAGATAGGCTTTATTTATGCTTAGCCATGCTTAGATGTTGGGATTGGGTTTTCATACAAATGTTCCATGCTCAACTTTATGGTACTTTAATTTGGTGATGAATATGCATAATGTTAGTGGATAGGAATCTGGTGGTTGGTTAGTTTTGGTATGGTGCATTTTGCACGAGACCCGGGACTGGGGTTTGTCACCACCGGATTCTAAGGACCGGTTTATGGAGGAAGCCACTAAGCTTTATAGTACCACCACGAGACTGAGATGGGGCAGCTTGGTCAATTAATTAGGTTTCTCCCGATGAACTGCTAGTGGTTGGATGGTGCGGGGAATGAGTCGGGTGATCCGCTCTTGGAACCGCAAGGCTCAAGAGGGGGCTCTGGGGCGGAGGGTTACTCCGAGAATCTCCAGTGGTGGAAACCTTAGAGGGCTAGCACTAGTCGGGAGTGCCTTTGTAAAGACCATGTAGTGATCTCCGGGCCACACACCTACGGAAGTGTGTAATGTGACCGACGGGTCACGGGCATCAGGGAGGTTTACTTAGTCCACCTGGCAACAGGGGATGGAATCACTGCTTGTGGGGAAAGGGTACACTCTCTGCAGAGATTTGGTAAAACTGTCATGACAGCCGTGCTCACGGACAAGAGCGGCTTGGGGCCAGTTCATAATTAGACTATGGTTGGGAAATGATGGTTCATTATGATGCAAGTACTTTCATTATCATTAAACATGTGTTATTTATCTATTGAATTATGATATTGATAATTGAAAGCTAAGGATAGGTTCTAAGCATAGTGCTAAGCCATATTTGGCCTTTCCTTGCTCTAGCCAATCATGTCATTCTCTTCCCGCACTTGCTGAGTACTCTATGTACTCAAGCGTTTAATTCTCCTTTAGAGTATGAAGAAGAAGAAGCTGCACCGGAGGACTTCTACGTCAACCCGGAGGACTTGGTCTAGGCTGGCGACCTCACGCGCAACGGCTGCCTGTGGAGACGAAGCCCACTTATCTATCTTGCTTTCTGTAGTGTTGAACTGTTTAGTGTTGTAAATATTTGTGGAGTGTATTTGTAGACCTTCGGGTCGTTCTGTAAGACTATTTATGTATTTCCGAACATGGCAATGTAATGGTATTTCACTTTCGTCAACGCATGTACGATTCAACTGATCCTGGCGTACATGTGGTTAGCGTCTGTTCATCTTTATGATGACCGGGCGTGACAAAGTGGTATCAGAGCCGTGTTGCCCGTAGGACGCAAGCCTAGTTAGAAATGGCCGAAAATTAAGGACTATACTATTTTCATATGAAATAGTATTTCCAAAACTTTGTACTCTCCATCTCAACCCTTGTGCTTCTTACCTTACTTTGCTTATTGTTTTTATTCTAAATCGATTTATTAATTATTAATCTCACTCTCTTCTTTTCAAATGTTTGTAGATGGCGCGGACCAAGCAGACGGCCCGTAAGTCGACTGGAGGTCGTGTCCCTCAGCACGCCCTAGCCAGTCGCTCCGCACCTTACACACCCCGGAGGGAGACGACGCTGCTCTCCAACGGGAGTGCTGCTTCAAGGATGCGCGTCCGTCTTCGTTCTCTTCTTCGAGCTGCGGGGTACCGTGAGTACCGTGTCCGCTTAGTCTACCACACCACTAGGGTCTTTGCACCCTATACTGGTGAGCTGGAGTGGACTTCTCAGCTGGCCGTCTACTACGACTCGGAGTTGCTGCACTCGCACTTCTCTCCGGCCTGGAGGAGCTCCCAGCGTGCAGCTGAGGAGGACGCCACGTGGGAGGCGACCACCTACTGGAGCCACGCCCACAGGTTCCTTCTTGGGTGCACGGAGCACGCGTACACCCCTCAGCGCCCTAGTGGCACAGCCGCCTTCACTGGACGTGACGTCGAGGGACGCTTGACTCACCCCCAGTGCGAGAGGCTGGTGGACGACGTTGTGGAGTTGTCTTCGCGACTCCAGCGTTGTCAGCAGGAGTTGCAGGACAGCAGGGACCTGGTCGACCGCTACGAGCGACTTCGACGACGCTACACGAGGATCACTGGAGTTGATCCTAACTCTCCGCAGTACGCTTCAGACGTGGAGCCTTGGGACCCGAACTCCCCGGATCGCCGCATGAACTCCCCCGAGAACTCAAGAGAAGACTCAGAAGAAGAAGACCCGGAGATGGAGGTTGAGGAGGACTCCGACGAGTAGGAGTGGACTCGTTTCCCCGCTGGACGACTCAGGACAGTTATCCTTAGTTTGTAGGAGCGTGTAGCTACGCCCTCCCTAGTCTTGAGTTGTACCTTTTATGTTGTCATGCTAGTAGTTTGTTTTCTGTTGTGTGTGTTGGTTGCGACATGAGTTGTGGAATGCTTCGGCATCCTGTCCACATCCATGTCTTTAGTCTTGTTTATGTGTCGTGTGAGTGGTGGAATGCTTAGGCATCTTGTCCACCTCCACACTAGTTGGTTAATGAATTTGCTTTATGTCTATTAACCTTGATGCATATAGTTGGGACCGTGTTACCCTAGCATATCCTTTCTCATCTCATCTATTATTCTAAGACCTCAATGAACTTCTCTATCACAGATGGCTGGACGAGGTAGAGGTAGAGGCCGTGGTCGTGGTAACCCACCTCTGGATGAAGGACTTGGAGGTGTCCCTGGATGGAATGCAAGGGGTGCTCGAGGAGCCCCAGCCTCTCAACAGATGCAACAGATGATGGCTCTTCAGACTCAACTACTCAACAACCTCACCCAGATTGTCACCAACCTGCAACAAGCCCCACCCCCACCACCACCAAACTACAACCTTCCGCCACCACCACCTTTTCCACCGAGGTCCTTCCTTAGGGACTTCCTGAACACCCATCCACCCACTTTTGCCACCGTTACCGAACCCATGGACGCCGATGATTGGCTCCGTACCATTGATAGCAAACTGAGGCTCATCCACTGTGAAGGAAGGGAGAAAGTGCTTCTAGCCTCTCATCAACTCCAAGGACCAGCAGCTGATTGGTGGACCGCCTTCACCGAGGCCCACCGGGACCCGGAAAATATTACATGGGAAGAATTCCGTACCAACTTCCGCAATCACTTCGTACCTGAAGGAGAGATACAAGCCAGGCGTGAAGAGTTCCTGATGCTAAAGCAAGGCCGTATGACTGTGAGGGCCTACCTGAATGCCTTCACCCAGCTATCCCGCTATGCCCCAACAGATGTGGATACCGACGCCAAGAAACAATTCCGCTTCAAGAATGGGCTGGACAAAGAGTTAAAGTTTGCTATGTCTTCCAGCGACTACGGCGACTTCCAGAAGTTAGTAGACAAAGCTTTTGAAGTGGAAAGGACTAAGAAGGAACTGGAAGATGACGAAAGAAAGAGGAAGTTGACCTTAGCAGCACATGCCTCCAGCAGCAATGTACGCCCCCGTCTCAACCCTCCGCCTACAACTCATATGACTCGTCCCATGAACTACTCGGGACAAAGGTACCCCAACTCCAACTACAGGCCACCCACTCCCTACAACCAGCCAATGCGCCAGCAGCAGCAGCAGCCACCACGCCAGCCAATGCAACCCCCACGCCAGCAGATGCAGCCACCCCGCCCTTCAGCCCCAGCTAACCGTCCAAGTGGCCAACCCCCAAGAAACCAGTCAGGAGGCAACAAGGGCCCGAATAATGCTGCAGGAGTACAATGCTACAAGTGCGGAGAATGGGGACACTATGCCAGCAGTTGTCCAAAGAAGCAGCAAAACCCAACTGGCCGTGTCAACCATGTGACTCTGGAGCAAGCACAGGAGGCACCTGATGTGGTGATCGGTACGTTCTCTGTCAACTCCCACCCCGCCACCATATTGTTTGATTCGGGTGCTACACATTCATTCATATCCAAGGATTTCATAAAGAAGCATGACATGGTAGTTACATTCTTGAATGGGCCATTATTGATAAACTCTCCTGGAGGAGAGATGGTGGCAAGGCATCTATGCCGAAAAGTGAGTATAAACATAAGGGGGGTAGTCTTTTGGGCCAACCTAATAGTGTTGGACTCACAAGGATTAGATGTCATTCTGGGAATGGACTGGTTGACAAAGAATCAAGGAGTAATTCATTGTGCAACTAGAACAGTCTGCTTAACACACCCGGATGGCACCACAGTGGAATTCAAGCCAGATCAGACACAAGAAGCAATAGTGCAACTCAACCATCTTGAGAGTACCAAAGACATCAGGGTTGTGAAAGAATTTCCGGATGTATTCCCAGATGACTTGCCAGGTATGCCCCCTGATCGAGAGATTGAATTTATCATTGAACTAGTACCTGGAACGGCCCCAATATATAAGAGGCCATATAGAATGGATGCTAAACAATTGGCTGAACTAAAGGATCATATTGAGGAATTATTGGCAAAAGGATATATTCGTCCAAGCTCATCGCCTTGGGGAGCACCAGTCATATTTGTACCTAAGAAGGATGGAACTCAAAGGTTGTGTGTGGACTACCGTGCTCTAAATGAGGTAACAATCAAGAATAAATACCCACTACCAAGGATTGAAGATTTATTTGATCAGTTAAGAGGAGCATGTGTGTTTTCCAAGATTGATCTCCGTTCGGGCTACCATCAACTGAAGATTAGACCGTCAGATATTCCCAAGACGGCATTTGTCTCTCGGTATGGATTGTATGAGTATACAGTCATGTCATTTGGATTGACCAATGCTCCGGCGTATTTTATGTATCTTATGAACAAGGTTTTCATGGAGTACTTGGACAAGTTCATAGTGGTATTCATCGACGACATACTTATCTACTCCAAAACTGAAGAAGAGCATGAGGAGCACCTCAGGATGGCCTTACAGAAGCTTCGCCAACATCAACTGTATGCCAAACTTAGTAAGTGTGAGTTTTGGCTAAAGGAGGTATCATTTTTGGGACATGTCATATCCGAAGGAGGTATAGCAGTGGATCCAGGCAAAGTGGCCGATGTCCTTAAGTGGGAAACACCTGAGAGTGTACATGATATACGGAGATTCTTAGGTATGGCTGGTTATTACCGTCGATTCATCGAGGGATTTTCAAAGATCTCTCGACCACTAACCAAGTTGCTTGAGAAAGGAGTTGCTTTCAAGTGGACCCCCGAATGTGAGGTAAGCTTCGCCGAATTGAAGAAGAGGTTAACCAGTGCACCGGTATTGGTGATGCCCGATATGCAAAAGGAGTTTGTGGTCTATTGTGACGCATCTGGTCATGGTTTAGGATGTGTCTTAATGCAAGGAGGACATGTTGTGGCCTACGCTTCAAGACAGCTTCGGAAACATGAGAGGAACTATCCAACACATGACTTAGAATTGGCAGCCGTTGTTCATGCTTTGAAGATATGGAGACACTACTTGATGGGAAAAAGGACGGAGATATATACAGATCACAAGAGCTTGAAGTATATATTTACACAGCCGGATCTTAACCTCAGGCAACGTCGTTGGTTGGAATTAATCAATGATTTTGATGTGGGAATCAACTACCATCCAGGCAAGGCTAATGTGGTCGCTGATGCTCTAAGCAGGAAGGGACAAAGCAATAACTTGTCAGTACAAGCTCTTCAACCCCAGCTATGTGAAGAGTTTGCAAGGTTAAATCTATGTCTAGTGTCTAGCACTGAAGCAGTTGCTATGGAAGTGGACTCAACCCTCGAGCGTGATATACGAGAAGGGCAGAAGAATGATGAGAAAGTCAAAGAGATCAAGCAGTTGATGAAGAAAGGGAAAGCTCCAAACTTTAGAGAGGATGAACAAGGAACCTTATGGCTTGGAAAGCGGATTTGTGTTCCAGATGTCAAGGAGATTAAAGAGTTGATATTAAGAGAAGCTCATGACTCATCATACTCCATTCACCCCGGAAGCACAAAGATGTATCAAGACCTTAAAGATCGATATTGGTGGCATGGAATGAAACGGGATGTGGCCGAATATGTGGCCATATGTGATACATGTCAATTGATTAAGGCGGAACATCAAAGACCGGCAGGATTATTGCAACCAATCAAAGTGCCAGAATGGAAATGGGAAGAAATTAGTATGGACTTCATTGTGGGACTGCCAAGAACACAGTCTGGATATGATTCTATATGGGTTATTGTAGACCGTCTAACTAAAGTGGCTCACTTTATTCCTGTGAAAGAGACCTACAATGGCCCCAGGTTGGCGGAACTGTACATCTCCAGGATTGTATGCTTACATGGAGTTCCTAAGAAGATCATCTCAGACAGAGGCACTCAATTCACCTCAAGATTCTGGCAGAAGTTGCATGAATCAATGGATACCCGTCTAAATTTCAGTTCGGCGTATCATCCTCAAACTGATGGCCAGACAGAACGCACCAACCAGATATTAGAAGACATGTTGAGAGCGTGTGCTTTAAAGAATAGCAAGAGTTGGGACAAGAATCTGCCATATGCCGAATTCTCTTACAACAACAGTTATCAAGCCAGTTTGAAGATGTCTCCTTTTGAAGCATTGTATGGGCGAAAATGTAGGACACCGTTGTTTTGGAATCAAACTGGGGAAAGTCAAGTCTTTGGGCCTGACGTATTACAAGAGGCTGAAAGACAAGTACAAGAAATTCGGAAGAATCTAAAGGCAGCTCAAACAAGACAGAAGAGTTATGCGGATACTCGAAGACGCGATCTCACATTTGAAGTTGGTGACTATGTGTACTTGAAGGTGTCACCTGTGAGAGGCTTGAGAAGATTCAAAGTAAGAGGCAAGTTGTCACCCCGTTACATTGGTCCGTTCAAGATACTCGAAAGACGAGGTGAAGTGGCATATCAACTTGAGCTTCCGCCACACCTGGCAGATGTGCACAATGTGTTCCATGTGTCACAGCTTAAGAAGTGTTTAAGAGTGCCTGAAGAGCAATTGCCCATGGAAGCCGTGGATGTACAGGAGGACTTGTCTTACGTAGAGCAGCCTGTCAAAATACTTGAGACACTAGAAAAAGTCACGAGGAACAAAGTCATTCGCATGTGTAAAGTGCAATGGAAGCATCATTCGGAGGCAGAAGCAACATGGGAAAGAGAAGAAGCTCTCAAGGCGGATTTCCCTCATCTATTCTCTTAGGACGTCCGAATCTCGAGGGCGAGATTCCTTTTAAGGGGGGTAGAGTTGTAACACCCATAATTTTTGAACAAGAAGTGCTCAAAACCCTTGATCATGAGTGTATGCATTTTTGGGTGAATTTTAGCAATTCAAACGTGTAGCAAACGTTCAAAATTGAATTTGAATTCAAATCAAAAGAAAAGAATCGAAAAAGAAAAAGAAAAAGGTTTAAATCCCTCCCTGGGCCGATTTTCCCCTTCTGGCCCATTTCCCCTCTTCTCTCCCTGCGGCCCAGCCGAGCCTCCCCTCTCTCCCTCTCTCTGCCGGGCGGGGCCCATCCGTCGGCGCCTTCTTCCTCCCTCTTCCTTCTCCCGCGCGCGCGCGCCAACCGCCTGCCCCGCGCCCCACTCCGAACCCCCCCTCTCCAACCGCTCGCCCACGTCGCGATCACCCCGGGAGAACCCCCCCTCGCGTGCGCCGGCAACCACCGCCTCCCCCGAGCCTATAAATCCCTCCCCTCCCCCTCTGTTCCCCCTTTCCCCGCGCCAAACCCTAGCTTCATCGCCACCGAGGTGTGTCTCGCGTGTTCTCGGTTAAACGGCGGTTGCATCTCCTTCCTCCCCCCTCTAACCTCTTCACTTCGCCGCCAGGAACTCGCCAGACACGTTTGATCGGGGAGATTGCCTCTGCGCCGTCGACTTCGCCGGTCACCGACGAGCTCACCCGCCACCGACCGTCGCCGGCACCCTCTGCTCATCCCCGAGTCCAATCAAGCCCGTAGGTGAGTTCCCCTACCTCTCCTCCCTCGATTCATGCTTGTAGCGCGTAGTTTGGCCGTCGGCATCGCCGTTTGGGCGATCTCCGGCGAGATCGCCGCCGCGGATGCGCTGCGCCGCCGCGCGCGCAGGGGACAGCGTCGCCGGAGCGACGTGGCTCGTTCTGGGCCGTCCCCTCGCAACCGACGGCTGCGATTAGAACATTATACCGGTTCGGTATAATTAAATCCCAGCCATTCATCTCGGATCCGACGGCCAGCATTCAAAGCCCGTTTCCCGCCGCCCACTTTGCACCCAGGCCCCTGGAATCTCATTAGCTACCCCTTGGACTCTTCTGCAATTAGGATCTAGCCCCTGGAAATTGCAGACTAGCCCCTGGATCCCTAAAAATGGTTTTTAATCATTTAATTAAGCATTCTAACCCCTGTAATTTTGTAGATTCATGTAATTAGTCCCTGTGCAGTATAGTAAATTATTTATATAGCCCCTGGACTTTTATTTAATTGCTGAATAAAGTTTTTAATTGCATTTGAGGTGTAGAAAATGGATAAAAATGGTAAATAGGTGTAGAAATATTAGGAAAAATTGTCATAAACTATTTTATGCTGTGAATTAATTGTAGGGTTCTGGTAAAATATATTTGGTCTCTGGAATATTTATTATAAGTGTTTTAAAATACATTTTGGCTATAGAAAATTCAATAAAAATGGTTTTAGGCTATAATAAAATCCCAAAATTTGTAGGAAAATTATGAAATGCATATTTGGACTATGTTAAGTGATAAATACCTCGTAGGGACGCATTAGTGTAGGATTTTGGTGCTTATGTGTATGTGTGTATGCATTGTTTTGCGTGCCTTTACTTATTTAGCTTTATTTTATATTCTTGCCATTGCTTGGGCATATATCTAGAGTCGTTCTACGACCCTAACCTCAACTTCCAAGACCAAGACTTCGTCAATTCTCAAGTCTCCAACGAAGGCAAGTGCCCTTGACCATCTTGTACCTATTTTAGGAATTTAGTTAGTTGCATGCTAATTAAATTGATGTCCTACTACATGTTTACATGCCCTGTTCCTTACCATTCCTTGTTCCCTGAAATGGGTTGGGAAGTAGATAGGCTTTATTTATGCTTAGCCATGCTTAGATGTTGGGATTGGGTTTTCATACAAATGTTCCATGCTCAACTTTATGGTACTTTAATTTGGTGATGAATATGCATAATGTTAGTGGATAGGAATCTGGTGGTTGGTTAGTTTTGGTATGGTGCATTTTGCACGAGACCCGGGACTGGGGTTTGTCACCACCGGATTCTAAGGACCGGTTTATGGAGGAAGCCACTAAGCTTTATAGTACCACCACGAGACTGAGATGGGGCAGCTTGGTCAATTAATTAGGTTTCTCCCGATGAACTGCTAGTGGTTGGATGGTGCGGGGAATGAGTCGGGTGATCCGCTCTTGGAACCGCAAGGCTCAAGAGGGGGCTCTGGGGCGGAGGGTTACTCCGAGAATCTCCAGTGGTGGAAACCTTAGAGGGCTAGCACTAGTCGGGAGTGCCTTTGTAAAGACCATGTAGTGATCTCCGGGCCACACACCTACGGAAGTGTGTAATGTGACCGACGGGTCACGGGCATCAGGGAGGTTTACTTAGTCCACCTGGCAACAGGGGATGGAATCACTGCTTGTGGGGAAAGGGTACACTCTCTGCAGAGATTTGGTAAAACTGTCATGACAGCCGTGCTCACGGACAAGAGCGGCTTGGGGCCAGTTCATAATTAGACTATGGTTGGGAAATGATGGTTCATTATGATGCAAGTACTTTCATTATCATTAAACATGTGTTATTTATCTATTGAATTATGATATTGATAATTGAAAGCTAAGGATAGGTTCTAAGCATAGTGCTAAGCCATATTTGGCCTTTCCTTGCTCTAGCCAATCATGTCATTCTCTTCCCGCACTTGCTGAGTACTCTATGTACTCAAGCGTTTAATTCTCCTTTAGAGTATGAAGAAGAAGAAGCTGCACCGGAGGACTTCTACGTCAACCCGGAGGACTTGGTCTAGGCTGGCAACCTCACGCGCAACGGCTGCCTGTGGAGACGAAGCCCACTTATCTATCTTGCTTTCTGTAGTGTTGAACTGTTTAGTGTTGTAAATATTTGTGGAGTGTATTTGTAGACCTTCGGGTCGTTCTGTAAGACTATTTATGTATTTCCGAACATGGCAATGTAATGGTATTTCACTTTCGTCAACGCATGTACGATTCAACTGATCCTGGCGTACATGTGGTTAGCGTCTGTTCATCTTTATGATGACCGGGCGTGACACATGATGATGTCTTCCAACTCCTGGTCGACGTCCTCTGTTCCTCTCATCTTCTGGAGCAACGCCTTGACAGAGCCATGGTCGTCTTTGCCTTGCTGGACCAGGCTGTTCGGCGTCTCCGGCAGGAAGATGGCGCCGACGGTGAGCAAGACAGCGGGGACGCCGGCCAGGGCCAACGAGAGCCTCCAGCCCCAGCCTGCCCTGATCTTCTCGGCTCCAAAGTTGACGACCGTTGCAAAAAGTGCTCCCATACAGAGGCTGAACTGGAAGCCGTTGCTGAACGCTCCTCTGTAACGTGCCGGAGCCATTTCAGACAGGTACAGAGGAACTGCCTGCAGTGCAGAATATTTTTTTTTTTTTTTAGAATTTGCTTCTAGACGAGACGATTTGATACTGATAACTGACATGCATCAACATGCATCAACACTGACCTGGTTGGCAAACCCCAGCCCGATGCCGAGCAGCGCCCTGCCGAGTATGGCCATGGACACGTTCACGGCCGCGCCGCTAACCGCCGTGCCGGCGATGTACGCGACGCCGCCGAGTATCATGGACGGCCGACGCCCTCGCCGCGAGGTGAGCCACGACGCGAGAAGCACCGCGGTGAGCGGGCCGGTGATGTAGAGCGACGACGTGAAGAGCGTCAGCAGCTGGCTATCGAACTTGCAGTAGTTGCTGACGCGCGAAGGCGCGGCGCCGGCCTTCATTCGGCGGTACACGTCCGGGAATAACTCCCGCAGGAACGGGTCCATGGACGACACGCCGCCTGCCGTCCCGATGTCGTAGCCGAAGATCGCGCCACCCGTGGCCGCTGTGACGCAGGACAGCGCCACAAACGCGGTGATCCGCCCACCGCCGCCGTACCGCCCCGCCACCTCGCCGCCGCCTGCGAACCCGACGGCCATGGTCGATCGGGAAGCTAGCTAGCTAGATGAGCTTTCCGCGCTCATGTACGGTGAGCTCACAGCCTCGCACTGTGGGATGTACGGGGCTGCCTGCACTCTCATGTCTCATGTTCACTTATTGTTCTTATCGTCGTTCAAAGATGCGCGCCGCACAAGGTCAAGCACACGCAAGCTTGATGGGACCTTGCTCGGAGCTTTGCTAGCGAGTGATTTGTCTGCGTGCTCGCCGCAGTGCACATCTTCCACGGAGCTGCCGGCTGCGTGCGGCAGTCTATATCGACTACTAACATCAGTTATGAAATATATGATGTTTAGCATAAAAAATCTAGTTTAATTTTAATTAAATTACCTGTGCTAAACATCATTATTTTAGAACAGTGGGAGTCACGTGGGATCGTTTTCGAGCTATTACTCTGCTCGAAGAAAGCTTGGATCGTGGCCTGTGGAGGTGACGAATGAATTCCATGAAAACAAAACCTCAAACCTGTTGCTGAGACGGAACGAATTTTTTCATAAAATTTACTGTTCTCGATTCGTCGGTTTTCGAAAAAAAAACATAAAATTTACTGTTCTATTATTCCCCTTTTAATATGCATCAGTGAAAAATGCGAGTGAAAAACTGTAATAAAACATTTAGATGCAGAATGGAAAATGCAGTTAATTTGAAGATGGGTCAACATCAACATAAGGTTTTCACGAAATCCAACTAAAATTTTAATTTTCTTGAAATATTCTTGGATTCAATAATTTCTTTTGAATTTCATAGGTATTTATTCCTTTATAGCTCTATTAGTTCTAGACACATTTATGGCTTTATTGTCAATGAAACCAGAGAACACGTCTCTAATACACACAAGATAATGTGTACTCCAGTTTGCTTGGCGATAGGCCCAGCCCATAAAAGCTGGAGATGGCACTGACTACTTGGAATTAGAATGTCCACTACCAAAAATGTTGGTACCTTCACAAGTATATGCAGATGCAATCACTATTAGGCTAAGTGAGAACACTCCCGGTCACTAATAAAAATGTGCATTCCTTTAAAGCCCCCCCCCCCCCCCCCGCGTCCCGTTCTGAAAAGCTTGTCGACAAGTTTTTTAGGACGGAGGGAGCCCCCCCCCCCCCCCCCCCCGCGTCCCGTTCTGAAAAGTTTGTCGACAAGTTTTTTAGGACGGAGGGAGTATGTTGTTTGTAAAAAAGGAGAAATAGCAGAAACATGTGAAATGATAATCAGAACTGTTGGAGTAGGAAGTATCATGCAGTGAATTGCAAGGATTGAAGGTATCTGGGCCTAAGAGCTGTCTGCAATGGCGGATCTAGGCGGTAGTGCCGACGGGACGTTCGGGAGTTCGGGACACTGAATCGAGGCAACGGGGCTTGCTGGAACCAGCGTCAGCAAATGGCGGCATTCTTGGACAGTTTGGGGATCGGTGCCTTGACCACTATTGTGTAACGACTGGAAGATGAGCAGAGTAGAAGGTTCCAGAATGTTGAGTGTGTCGGTGTCATGCTTAGCCCTAACATGGTGCCAGTTGGAAGCGTTCCAGTTGTGAGTTCAAGCAGGTGTATTGCGAAGGTGTTTTGTGGCAGCCGGGCCGGGGGTGCAGTAGTTTGGTGGTGTATATTTTCTATATAAACTGAGCTGTTTTTCTTTTTATACGAGATTACTCGGGACCTCCTCCTCCCGAGCTTTCGAAAAAATGAAGGAATGGGGATATCTGGATCCAAATCCCATAGAATATTGTTGGTGTCGTGGAATGAACTTGCAAGTGGCTGTAATATGGAAGTGTTAGTTGGTCATTGTTCTTTCATGCAACTAACTACTATGTATCTCAAGGAGTATAGATGCCAGTTACGACGGTGCATGTATTTATCCTTAGTCTACCTGAGGATGAGGCAACCATATGATGTAGCTGTAGCCAGTGTTGTGTGGCCGGTCATAAGATAGGCCATCTCAAGTTCTGATAATGTAGATACAAATCAATCGGAATGTCCATGTATTCGCACCCATCATCTTGGAATTAATGTTACAGTACTATATGCCACATGCCAGCAGTGAAGCACTAAACAGTTCAGCAGTCCATTCACACATCCCGTCCATGATAGAGGGATGCGATGACCACTGAAACACATGAATGCTAGGATACTAAGTACTTAAAATGGCTGGGAAAGAAATCATTGTACCACAAGGCAGTGATTACTAATATTAGTTCAGGGTGAGTAAATGCATTGCATGCGGATACAACAACAACTATGGTTCGTCGTTGGGACGCGACCATTATAAAAATCGGAACATTTTCATGCTTTATATCTTGCCTCTGGAACTGAAGAAATCTAAATGGACAAAAAGATGAAGTGTTTGGAACTGAAGAAACCAAACCACGAGTGGTGTGCTGCGAATCGGAGGCATCTGGAAACACGTGATTTGTTGATTCTAGCCTCTCTGGGAGGTGGCTGTGAAATTGGTGCTCTATTTGCTGGAAGAGGATTTGCTTTGGTAATATTCACTTATAGCTGATTTAATTTGTTACAATGTGACAATGCAAATGTAAAGGGCCAGAATATTATCAACTTTTCTCGAACGGAAAGCAGAGCAGAATGCTTAATAATATCAATCCCTTCTCTCCCGCTGCCCCGATGGTGATCGTGCGCACGGCCTGAGATCGATCATCTTGGCTACTATGTGAACCATATGATTGGAGCGCAACGGCGGGCTGGAGCGCCCCATTGTCGACGTATTCAGGGAGCTCAAGCAGACCGTCCACCAATGATGTGCCGCAGGCGTCCAGAAGAAGCTCGCCTTCCTCCAGCACCTGACTGCCTCTGCCTAGCGCCTCTCCTCAGCACCTCACTGTTCCTCTACTCTCTGTACTCTATCTTACTCGTGCGAGCTGCTATTTTCAAAAGGAGCTGCTCTGCTCTATGACCTGTTGACTGTAGAACATTGTAATCTTATCTTTTCCGCTCTCAATTGAGGGATCTGCATGGCTCGTGCATGTAAGCAAACTCATTGTTCTATTTCTTCTTATATAAAATCACAATACCTGCGAGTTTTTATTTGTCAGCATAACTGTCTGCTTCAAAAAATAGGTCATGATGGGTTCCCGTGTAACATCGATGAGTCTGAGGGTCTCGCTACGTCTTTCACCGAACCAATCTATATCTTGGTGATTTCATACTGACCTCAATGTTTTTACTACTTATCCTTTAAACACATTATATGTTAAAGGAAGAAGTCTACATAACCCCCCAAATTATTGTATGGTGACTACTTGACCCCTTCAACTTTAAAACCAGATATTTAGCACCGCAATCTTTGTAAAACCGTCTAAATAACCCCCTAACATGGTTTTGTAGGGTAGTTTTATCATGGTGTTAGGTGATATGACACTTTTACCCATAGCAATTGTTTTCTCGTTATTTTTAGAGCACTGCATTATTAATACTATACTGTTAATATTTCTGCAATGATTATTACTTTACAAAGTACTCAAGATGTATGGAAAGAAGAATTCTCCACGGCCATTATTCTCTACTATTTTTTTTCCTATCGATCAACATTTTTTGTACCCTTCAGCAAGATAATTATCTTCTGTAAAGGCCAGTAGAAATTTGTGTACTTTTTTGACATTGAGAAATACGTGTAATTCGATTAATTTTTTAGTCTAAAATAAGTCTAAATAAATTGGGATACAGAATTGTATAGACTGTAGTGTTGTCCTCTAAAATTAAATAGAGAAATCAATTGTTAGGGGTAAAAATGTCATCTCAGGTGCCATCATAGCAAAACCACCCTACAAAACCAGATTAGGGGGTTATTTAGACGGTTTTACAAAAGTTGAGGTGCTAAATATCCGGTTTTAAAGTTGAAGGGGTTAAGTAATCACGATGTCATAGGTTAGGGGGTTATGTAGACTTTTTTCTTAATCTAGTTAACCGGATGCGACGCCTACTAGTTGTGGAACATGATATATGCATGAAAAAACAAGATGTTATGCTGCACTTCCAACTCACGACACATACTTCTCGATGTGTACGCGTGGTGGGCGACATATCAGGTGAGGAAAAGGAAGCCATCATTTAGTTGGATTCGCATCCTCTCAAGTGAACTACAAAATTCAGAGAGCTACAGTGCTCTGAATTTGTTTCATTTTCAGATGTTTGATGGGAAATGGACGGAGCATATCAGCTGCTACAGGACGTACGAGTAATAACTTAGGAACGTTAAGTACTTGGATTTACTGTTTAACCAACTGTTGCTGCAGTATTACTTCAAAAAACTGTTCATCCTCTCACAAAACACTGTAGTGATGACTACATTTCTCATCATTTCCTTCTCCACTGCACAGGATATGGATCCCATTTAGCTATAGCTATAGCCATGCCATGCCCTCAAGTAACAACGCACAATGGTTTCCTGTTTGTGACTGTAACACCTGTTGCGTTGTCACGGAAGATCGTTGAAACTCATACATCCAGGATCATTCATGGACAAAATTATATATAGTTTACATCAAAAATTATACTACAATAGTTGCACATCATCAGAGCCGGCCGGAGGAAGTGATCTAGCGTATAGTCGGCTAGCAAGGCCCTTGTTCTTGTAGTAGCCGATGAACTCCTTTGTACTGTGATAATTAATCCAGGACTGCAGACGCCCACCGGGCGGGTCAGTTGTGACATGATTGGTCCGTACACCGTGCCATCGTTGTGGGTACTGAAGAACCAGGCCAGCGGTCCTCTTGGTTGATCCTATTATCGTCGGACACGTGATGCAGCATGGCCCTGATGTCGACCACCAGCACGCCAGGAAATTAAAGGGAGGCACGTTCATCACTCAACTGTCGAGGACCACATGCAGGCTGGGTGGAACATGGCAGCGGACTGAAGATATCGCCTTTTGAGATCAACGAGTGCATTCCCCCAGTCCTCTAACGCTGAAGGTCTATCATGACATGATGTCTTCCTTTCTTATACTTCCATGACACAAGATTAGAGCCAAGCAACACATCAAAGTCACATGTAGACTTCTTGTCATCAACGCATTCTTTCCTAATCCGCGTCCGAAAAAGCATTGACTAGCATAGACGTGGACCCCGTATCTTAGCTTATACTTCTTCCGTTCTCTAATATTTCTCACTTGTTAGTTTAAATGAATTAACAAGTAATAAATATTAATTTGAGAACGAAGAGAGTATTTAACATATAATGTGTTTAAAGGATAAGTAGTAACAACATTAAGGTCAGTATGAAATCACCAAGATATAGACTGGTTCGGTGAAAGACGTAGCGAGGCCCTCAGACTCATCGATGTTACACGGGAACCCATCATGACCTATTTTTTGAAGCAGGCAGTTATGCTGACAAATAAAAACCCGCAGGTATTGTGATTTTATATAAAAAGAAATAGAACAATGAGTTTGCTTACATGCACGAGCATGCAGATCCCTCAATTGAGAGCGGAAAAGATAAGATTACAATGTGCTACCGCCAACAGGTTATAGAGCAGAGCACGAGTAAGATAGAGTACAGAGAGTAGAGGAAACATGAGGTGTTGGAGGAGAGGCGCTAGGCAGAGGGAGTCAGGTGCTGGAGGGAGGCAAGCTTCTTCTGGACGCCTGCGGCAGACCATTGGTGGACGGTCTCCTTGAGCTCCCTGAATACGTCGACGATGGGGCGCTCCTGCCCCCCAAGAATATCCCGCCGTTGCGCTCCGATCATATGGTTCACATAGTAGCCGAGATGATCGATCTCAGGCCGTGCGCACGATCACCATCGGGGCAGCGGGAGAGAAGGGATTGATATTATTAATCATTCTGCTCTGCTTTCCATTCGAGAAAAGTTTGATGATATTCTGGCCCTTTACATTTGCATTGTCACATTGCAACACGTTAAATCTGAAGATAACACGTTAATTTGGTTTGATTAACCGCAAATATATTAGCATGAACAAAAAAATGGGATTAGGGGCTTAGGGTTAAGGAATTGGTACAGTGATGACACTACGACAGCCGACAGGGGCACAGGGCGAGGCTCGGCGGTGGCCGACAGTGCGAGGCGGAACCGATAGGGCAGCGCTGAGGTGATCGGGAAGCGGGAGTGGGATGCGCTGCCGCGGGCTTGTCGTGCACTCGCGCTTGATGACGAGACTGGGAACTTGGAGCGGTGAGCAGGGTGCGCGCCTACGGGGGCAGCCGGGCAGGGAGGTCGAGAAGGGGGGGGGGGGGGGGGCACCCGATCAGGGTTAGAATGGGGTTGTGGGTTGAGGGAGTGCTATGGGTCGAGGTGGCGCTGTTGGGCCGAGTGAAGGTCGGCGAAAAAAACCAAACCAAAAACCAAATAGTAACATTTTCATAACCGAAAGCCGAATGGACCACAATTTTTTGTTAAATTGGTGAGTGCGATTAAATAAAGTTAAAGATTTTCCGGTTAACTGCTCTCACCGGAACAACTAGGTCAGTTAAGTGAGTATTTATTATTTAGGAGTAGTATTCACTTTCTTTCCATATCAATCAACCAAATCCTTTTGCAAGGGTATCCTTGTGGTGCATGATTCCAAGTCTCTCCATTGCAAAAAATCACTATCTTATCATCTACTCTCAGCGTCTTCAAATACTTGTTGCTTCTTAGTTCAACAATGAACTAGAAAATAACAACTATTTGGGAAGGAAGCGAGTACCAGTTATTCATACGGGCAGATCTTCGCAGCAAGAGGGCACCAGAGGATCAGCGGTCACGTTGCACTGGCTGGCCAGTGAAGCAGTGCAGTACAGTCCATGCCATGTGTAAAAATAAGTGATACTGTACATGGTACTGTCAGTAACTGCCATATGTACAGGACATTGGCTATCCGCACTCGTTATCTTATACATTACTCTATGCACTATTTTCTTTTTAATTTTACAGTATTTATTTAAAATTACACTATCTAGCAATCTTTATAGCAACATCAGTACCCACGGTCTAAGCAGTCTTCCTGCTGAATGAATTTAGTAAGTACACTTACGCATGCATTACTTCAGCAGTTCAGCTTGGGCATAGTACGTAGGCTCCAATCTTGAGTAGCACAAGTATCGCTCAAAGATTACAGGATGATAGCAGCACGCCCATGCAGGTGCAAATCGACTGACGAAATTACATCTCCATGGAGATTAAGTGACAAAATGGGATCGGCTTCAGTTTACCAAGAAAATAAAATCCGAACGATAACAGGAATTACTCGCATCCTGTTTATTTTAAACTAAAATTTTTATTCTAAATGATAAGTATTGTGAGAAGAAATGAGTATTTTTTTCGTGCATAATTCGGTTGCTGTTTTTTTCGAGTTGTGACACAGTACTGTACCTCGTGTAATATAAACCATGGAGGCAAGCTGGAGAAAGCATCAATCAAATTCGTCTACAGAGCCGTGGTCTTGTTGGACAGCATCACTGATTCAACTATCTTAATGCCCACTCTCCTGCGTGTGTCTGATGCACGTTCCCAAGTTGTACCCCTTTTTTTGGAGCGTCCTAACAACTTGAATATTTGTAACTTTCCTCAGGAGCTTCTCAATTAATCCATTCAATTACGCCCTGAGGCCCTTTTGTTTAGAGGGATCGTTGTTCGCGTGGCCCGTTTACTAACCACGGCCGCAAACACAGGGTCGAGAGCTCGAGCCTGGATTCCACTTCACGATCGGGGAGGTAGGACGACCTCAATCCCAACCGCCGAATGATTGCAACGAAAAGGCAGGCTTCGTACGCACAAGAGAGTTGATATAGCAACACTGAGAATATTTGGATCGGATCAATCCATCGACTCGCCACAAGTTTTATGCGGAAACCGCGCGCAAAGACAGTTGCGGCTCGATCATGCGCGCAGACTGCGTCAGGCAATGTTGCAAGTTGCATCTGAATTCTGAACCCACTACCGAGAAAGTTGGTGGAAAATAAAAGGCCATTGCCCACTGGCCTTTTTTTTGTCATGGATGACGCTACGTGCTGTGGGCAGAAGGGAGTTGCTAAGCAAATTAGCATCTTCTTTCAACTCTTTTAGTGGTTCGGATATAGATCGAACGACTACAATTTATATTCTTTTATAGTGATGTATTATATATATTTTTTCTATAGTTAATATGCTATAAAAGTAGAAAACTAACAACAAATGCACGATCCAGTCTTAAAATAGAGATCCGGTCACTTGAAACATAAGTTGAAAAAGGAGATGCTATTTTTAGATGTATGAAAACCTTTAGGTAAATCAAGTAAGAAGAACTAGATGGATATGGATGGTAGACAGAAGAACAATTCAAGCACCACTGAGACAATTACAGGACACTGACAATGACGGAGAAGAATTGCAACCAAGCAAGCAAGCAACCCTACATGATAACTTGCTGGCGGGCTCTGCTCTAACATCTGCATCGTTCTATTACTTGTGCTCGCTGCCCGGTCGGTTTCCATTCACTACTACAGCGCACAACCATATCCTGCGCCCAACTCGCAAGTACGCGTCTTCAAGATTTCGGCAGCCATGGACATGCCAGCCTTCCGCATCATCGACACCATCCTCGTGCCGCCATCTCCCTCGTCACCGGAGGAGACGTCCCTACCGCTCACCTTCTTCGACATCTTCTGGCTCCACTCGCCGCCCGTCGAGCGCGTCTTCTTCTACCGCCTCGCCCCGGACGCCGACGTCGACGCCATCGTCTCCAGCCTCAAGACGTCCCTCTCAGAGGCCGTCAGGGCCTTCTACCCGCTCGCCGGCCGTGTCCGCCTCACCCCGGGCTCGACCAAACGCTACGAGCTCTACTACCGTCCCGGCGACGGCGTCACCTTTACCGTCGCCGAGTACGACCACGACTTGGACGGACTCGCCACCGACGACGCCCGGGAGGTCGCGAGGATGGCGCGGCTCCTGCCTCCGCTGCCCGAGGGCGGCGCGCTGCTCGCGTTGCAGGCCACGCTGCTATCCGGGCGCCGAGGCCTCGCCGTCGGCGTCACCTTGCACCACGCTGCCTGCGACGGCGCCGCCTCCACGCACTTCCTCCACACCTGGGCCGCCGCCTGCTGCGCCCACAAAAAAGCGCCGCCTCCTCAAGCACCCGTGATTGACCGCAGTCTCCTCCCCGATCCCAGAGGTCTCTACGACGTCTTCTACCAAGCGAGGCCGAGCAAGGACGAGATCGAGTTCATCAAGATGTCCCCCGACCAGCTCCTCGCCACGTTCGTCCTGTCCAAGCACGACCTGCAGCGCGTCAAGGACGCGGTCGCCGTGGAGGCGGCGCGGCGCGGCGTCGCGCCGCCGCCGCGGTGCTCCTCTCTGGTCGCCACGCTGGGCCTCGTCTGGTCGTGCTACCACCGAGCAAAGAAGGCGAGCAGCGCGGGGGGCACCGACGACGACGGACAACAACAACCCACATGCCTGCTGTTCCCCGTCGACCTCCGGTCGCGGATGAAGCCTCCGGTCCCCAACAAATACCTTGGCAACTGCGTCGGCCCGGCGTTCGGGATCGCGTCCAAGCACGAGCTGACCAACCTCGGCGCCGGCGGCCTGTTCGCCGCGTGCGCGGCGGTAGCCGCGGGTATCCAGGAAGCCGTGGGCGAGGTCGAGACGGCGACAATGGAGGCGTGGATGGAGCGCATCAAGGAGGCGGGGAAGATTGGCCCGCTGCTGTCCGTGGCCGGTTCGCCGAGGTTCCGCGTGTACGAGCTCGACTTCGGGTTCGGCACACCGGCGAAGGTGGACATCGTGTCCGTTGCGAGGACCGGCGCGGTGGCGTTGGCGGAGGGCCGGAGCGGCGGCGATGGCGGTGGGGGTATGGAGGTGGGCATCTCTCTGCCGCCCGACGACATGGACAGGTTCAGGAAGTGCTTCGCGGATGCCATGGCGTGGCTGCACGCCGGAGCTGAGTGATCAATTACGCTATCCATGCATGAATGAATAAAATTGTATGCTTTGGTTGATCGTCTATGGAACAAAATTGTTTTTTTTTCTGATAAAAATGGAAAAAAAATGGTGCCGATGCATTGGTTCGTTCTCGCGGAGGCGATTTGGAACTAGCTGGCAGGACCAGCTTTTGCCACGGTCGAACCTGTCCTGTCTTTGATTTCTTTTGGAAAGGTGGTGGGTGAGATTGGTCAAGTGGGCCGACAATGGTGCAGCAACCGAGGTGTGGAGTATTCTAACGAGGAGAAGAATCGTGCGCTCGGGTGAAGACCCATGATGTGGTTATTGATGGCTAGTTAAGACGACGACGACGTCATTGATGACACATTTCATCTCAAGTTTATGGCTCAGGGAATTATGATTTGTTTGGTGATTTGCTCAGCTGCAAGATACTTCCTCCATCTCTAAATAAATCGTATTTTCTGAACTACATCATTTATTTGAAGATGAATGGAGTACTCACTTTTTTTTCTTTTGCACTTTCTCTTTTGTTTCATAGCCCCGTGCGCGGTCTGGATTGCAGTATCTTTCTATATATCTTATACTTACTCCGTTGTGAAATACGACCCTCAAAGCCAAATGAAAAAATATTTTATTACATGACATTCTAAGTGTATAAAGAAATATTTCATATGTACCCTACAATATCTTCATTTTTATTTTTTAAGGATGATCCTCTAAAAATGAAGAGGGTGGAAGTGGCAAGTGTGAGGATAAAATGGTAATTTGACGACGATCAGTTCTGAAATTCTGTAGCGGGTCTGATCAGATAGTTTAACCATTTCTAGCGTTTGGGAGGTCATGGAAGCCGAATGAAGAAACCCTATGGCTACCAAGTTGTTGAACATTTCTTAATCTTTCCAATGAGTTGTCATACACGTTTGTGCGATACTATTACTCAAATTCTATGGTCGTTTGAAAATGGTTGACTGTTATGCAACTCTGGAAAAGAGCAGGTCGATATTTGACAACTTTTGGTCAGATTTTGAGAAGAAAAGCAAGGCTGATACTTGGGTTGAAAGAGAGTCTCATAGAGACTAATAACATGGAACACATGATTGAAGATCCAAAGAGAGAAGTTTCAAAAGCCGATCAAGAAATCCCATTTCTAGAACCCCATTTCTAGTAGCTTCAGAAATTAGAACAGGTTGTGAACTAAAGAAATATTCGGTAAGGAAGTTAAGAATTCTTAGATCGGTATTGGTCATGTTTATTAATATAATATTAATGCATAATGAATGGTTATGTCGGTCCTACGTGCCTCACAAAATAAAAAGTCATAAACTAGATTTTAACTGGCATATGTATAGTCGGTGACACTAAATAGGTCACTCGCATAACATGTTCTACACTTACTATCATAGTTAGTGTACCTACAAAAGATAGATCACATCAATAAAATCTTCACCACAACTTCTAATAAAATATACTTAACATATAAAAAATATTACATAAAACTCACATGCAAATGAAGACCCAAAAACAATCCATAAAACAAAATCCACAAACAATAAAAATAAGTCACACTCACAACCTAGTAAAACTAAAAAGAGCACCAACAATAAAATAAGTCAAACACTGAAATACACTTATCAATCAAACAAATTTACCTGTCTACTTCAATCATATCCGTAGTTACAAGTATGAGACACCATTAGCTTTGCCACCCGGAGTATACACTAATAGCATCTTTATATTGGGTCGGTGTTGCGCACTGCGATATTGCATACTACAAGTGAGATAGCAATCAACCTAATTTACCTGCCTACTTCAACCATATCCGTAGTTACAAGTATGAGACACCGTTAGCTTTGCCACATGGAGTATAGACTAATAACATCCTTATATTGGATCGGTGCTGCGCGCTGCGGTATTGCATACTACAAGTGAGATAGCTTGAAAATACATAAAAGAGTTCATT
Organism: Tuctoria greenei; assembly: GCA_036927565.1. Classification (NCBI taxonomy): domain Eukaryota; kingdom Viridiplantae; phylum Streptophyta; class Magnoliopsida; order Poales; family Poaceae; genus Tuctoria; species Tuctoria greenei. Next base: position 170,430,998 of record JAYESD010000009.1, on the reverse strand, counting down.
ATCTTGAATTTAGATTTGATTTTTTACAACATATCATATGCACAGGGCCAGTCCTAACTTTTCCAGGGCTCGGGGCAAACAGAACGGGAAGGCCTTTATTATCATAAATATAATAAGACAATTTACTTATTGTAACTATATTATGAAATCTCATTACCGTAATAGTGTCACAATAATAAGTGTAAAATACAAATAAAACATAAAAAATAAAACTGTTAGTGATTGAAACTTCTCTAATGCTATAAAAATAGAACTAATTTGAGTATCTAACTAAAAATACGCGAGAAAATTAATTAGTCTAGCAACAAACGCAGATTGATCAATGGATAAATATTAACAACTTAGAAAGGGTCTTGAGGACATGGCATACAAAGTGTTGGCAAGCAAGCAAATAGTCTATCGCGTTATGGTTGCAACAACCGACGCACGATAATACAAAATCAGATTCAATATTGATATTCATAATACGCGAGGCAGCAGCGTAGAGCTGCTCTGTGTCTATAGCTCTGCATGGGTATGCTTTTGTTGGAGACTCCTAATTCTAAGAATTTTTTGGTACTTTAGTTTAACTTTATGAAGCAGATTCACTAAACAAAATCTGAAATCTTAACAAAAATGATTTTTCTATAAAATAATTACTCACCAATAATTGAGTACAAACAAAAATCATTTTCTTTCTTTTACTTCACAACATAGTATCCACAATTCACAACTAAAATCATATTTTCAGGAATTCACAACTGAAACAAACACACCTTAAATTAGATTGGCCAGCTGGGTCAAATCTACAAGTCAAATTCACTCTCATATTGGTTGTTATCTTGATTCATTAGTCATTTACCCGATATGAATCTGATCACAATCGCTTGTGCAGTTCTTGACTTGAAAATATATATAGGCTAACTCAAATTTGGAGGCCCTTCATTTTCGAGGGCCCGGGGCGGTCGCCCTTGAACACTGTCCCAGGACCGGCCCTGCATATGCAGCAGAAAATACGTGATATAACGATATTATATTCTCATGATAGGTAAATAAGCAAAAGTGACATGCTTAGCCCCCAAGCTATGAGACTTGCAGGCCCGACGAGCCAAAAACAGGCTCTAAATTTTTTGGTCCACCTTGCAGCAATAGCTAAGTAACCAGCCTGCCCAGTTAGAATGGTATACGAAACTCAGACGCCGATCTGCCAGTGCGAGTTTATAAGCTTGTTCCCAGCCAACAAAACAAGCAATGTGGGACTAAATGGTTGTGCACACGCGCCTGGCATGCAAGAAAAGCTACTGGGTCGTGCACCACTTGTGGGCCGCGTCGGCCAGGCTGGCCGCGCCCTGCTGGGCCGCTAGCTGGGTGGACAGTGGAGATAATGATAAGAGAGGCTTGCCTGTTCTTGCCACTTTCTTTTTGTGGAGTGTTTTTTATTTTGATTTTTATTTAAATATTCAAATTTGTATATATTACGTAAATTAAGTCCAAATTTGATGATTATTTTTTCTATATTCTTCAAAAAATACTCTCTATTACTTGGAACAATTATTTTCAAACTTACAAAGGTAACTTTTGTATGGTTTGATAAACATCAAATTAATTCATTTGCACATATTGCTCATTTTTTTATATCTCTTTAAAATAGATGGATATTCAAATGAAATTTGGTATGCGTGTACATATTATCTATGTATACATGTATGAATTTTGTACAATTTTTATGAATTACTCCAACATGTGAAAGTTCAAATCACCTCTCATTCCATTCATATGCTCATAAACATATGAGTCATTCTCTAAATTTTGAACACATATTGATGCAAAACTTTGATACAAAATTCTCAAAAAAAAACCACATAGGTCCTTATTGTGATTAAACAACTGTACCACAAAATTCATGTCCAAATTCATTTTATTTTTCGAGATACAAAAAAGAAAAAATTCCATTTTTCTTTGTTTTTTTATTTCCATCAGTATATTATAATTTTGAATGTTAAATTTTGTAATAACATGTAATTAAATATTTTAACCTTCATTGTATTTTTCATGTTTTTTGAAGTTTTTTTGTCTATGTATTTTAAAAAAGAATTGATCTTAAATCAATTTTGAAAAGCTGTTGGGCCAGGTGATGCGGGGCTGCTAGGCTGGTACTAGGCCGTAGCTGGTGGCTGCTATGCAGTTGGGCTGCACGCCTCCACTTTGCTGCTGGACCAGAAATCAAAATTTCCTTATTCTTTTTATTACTGCTGCTGGGCATTTGGGCCTTGTTCGGGCCGGACACGGTCCGAAGAGGACCCGTCATGCTTTGGGCTGTGCCTGGACCGAGTTTTTCGGCCATCGGCCCGGTACGGCCGGCCCATCGTACTTTCGAGTCTCGAGCCGTTTCGGCACGAAGTACCAATGGGCCGTGCCGCAACATTTGATCTGGAAGCTTGCATCCCAATGCATCTCACTACTAGGCAGTTGTGGGAGAATCTGATCTGTTTTAGGTTTCAATGCAAGGAACTTTTTTTTTTTCGAAAACGGCGGAACGCCGGTATTAATTTAAGTGAGGAAATAAGACAGAAAAGTCGTGATACAAGAGGCTGGTACAGAGAAGGAACATAGAAAAGGAACAAAATTGCATTTGGTTTTTAATTAGGCATAAATTAGGGAGGGAAATCTTATGTCTGCGCTAGCATGCATGTCACTGGAAACTGAGAGTTGTGTTCAGTGCTACGGTAGGCTCTGCAAGACGCACACGTCCTTTTTGACAGACGTGGCGTAAAAGGATGAAAAACCAGAGGTCAAGGATCTAGAAAACCATTTAACTCCCTTAGGATCGGAGGAATATCACGCTATTATTGGTACGGTCAAATAAAGTAACACGAGCCGACAAACCACATACAGTCTTTATAAATCCACTAAAACAGATAATTAAGCTGGCGCAGGGGCCGCGACGACAGCCGATTTCGAGCAGCCGACAGTGGACGACACGGGCTTCAAGCTGAGCTGGGAGCTCCACGCGTAGGAGAACTTGACGGCGTTCCCATGGCCTCCGGGGATGGGGAGGCCGCCGTTGAGGATGCAGCGCCCGCCGCCGCCGCCGTCCAGCCGGAGGAAGCCTGCCGGATCAACGTGCACGGATGGGTTGAACCCGTGGCACGCCAGCTTCACGCTGCTCTGCATGCAGGCGCACGTGTTCTCCACCGTCACCTCGTACACGTGGAGCCCTCCGGCGACGTGGCGGCCCCGCACGGGGGTCTGGGTGATCTTCAGGTCCGATGCCTTGCAGTACTCGTAAGATGCATTTCCTGGTCGTAACAGGAAGTAGAATAAGCTCACATGCACGAGGGACATTCCAGACAGCATGAAATATGCAACACAAGGCTGGGAAGAAGGCAAACCTCCTGTGCAAAGGCAGCAGAGCAACAGGGAGACGAAGATCTTCGCTGTCGCCTCCATTTTCGATTCCTCGCTCCCTTGTCGCGTCTGCTGTAATTTGTTGTACAAACTGCGGTTCTCTGATCTTTTGTGCTTAGTACGCGATTCTGAGCCATCTATTTATAGGCAGACATGAAACTTATTCTTTATTTTTTAGCTTAGCAGGGCTTAATTACTGCCGTCGTATAGTGTCTCATAAGGCACTCATTTTTTTTAGCAGGCCCGGTTCAGATCAGTTTCAGTTGTTAAATTAAAAACTGGTTACGAAATATGGTTTCTTCTTAAATAATGGAAACAGTTCCGACTTTCACTACTACAAAAAGTATTTTTCGCAATTGCTTCTTATTTTTTTACTGGCTGCCTGTAAAAAAATTCACCTGTGATGTGAAATATATTAAAATCCGCTAGTAATAATAACATATCACAAGTGGTTCGTAACTAAAACCCGCCTGTGAAAAAAGATAGATTATCACAGGTGGTCAGTGGTACAAACAACCTCTCCTAATGGTGACTCCTGATTGATCTGTTGCATCATCCTACGGATGACTCTAAAACTTCAGATCTTCGATGTACGTTGCTTACCGATCTAACGCACCTCACATCACGCGATCGTACCTCCTCCCATGCCTCGGAACCTACGTTGTACTATAACAGCAGCAGCACCTACATTTTTATTTCCGTCACCTCATCTTCTATCTCCCCAATCGGTGTCTCACCGATGCCGATGGCCGCGGATCCAGCCTCGCTCAACCACCACTCTGCTTCTCGCCCTCGCTCGGTCCTCGCCGGATCCAGCCTTGCTTGGTTCTCGCCAGATCTAGCCTCGCTCGATCCTCACTGTTGCTCGATCCTCGTCCGCTCGGTCATCGTCGAATCCAGCCTTGCTCGCTCCGCGTCGTTGCGGCGGCCGCGCTCCTCGCCCACCAGGAGGAGGTATCGGCTTCGCCAAGGGCAACGCCGGTAGCGAGAGCCTCTACGGCCTCAACTTCACACTACGTGCGGCTCCGCTCCGCCCCCGCCCTACCCAGAATTGCCGCTCTCGGTCGCGCCGCCGCCAGGGTCAGATGCAGCTCGCCACCACAACTGCAGCGGCATCGTCCGCGTCCTCCTCGAGCTCCAACACCTCCCGCGGCTAGTCATAGTGGAAGCCATCCGCTGCGGTGCCCAACCAGACCGGATGATGGACGGGGAGGGCGATAGCCTTGTGGCAGACAGTATCAGCTTCTCCGACGGGGATAGGATATAACGATCAGCGAAGCAGTCCAACGATTCCAGCAGTGTCTCCCACTTTTTTCATCTTGTTTGTTCTCCCTCCCCCTGCAACATTCGACTTTGTTGACTATGTGAAAAGTGTGAAAATTCCGCTGCAACGATGACCATGTGAAAATTCGACTTTGCAACTAGGTGTGGGCAAAAAAACCGGGACCGAAAAAACAGAACCGAAAAAACCGAGACTGAGACCGAAAAGACCGAAATATCGGGTATCGGGGATCTATTCGGGTATCAAATCTAAATAACCGATATATTAATTTCGAATTCGGGTATCACTCTCCGGTACCCAAAATAACCGAATAACCGAACAATAAAATCTCAAGTTAAATTATGATATATGAATCCTAAACAATATGAATTTTGATATTTCATTTGTGAGTTTTGATATGTAAAATCATTGGAATAAACGATTTATCTACGATCCATCCTTAATTAACTAATAATATATTGCCTTTTGATATTAAATTTAAGAATAATATTAAATTTATATTGATTGTTGAGAGCATGATGTAAGAATAATATACAATTCGGGTATTTCGGGTAAGACCGAAGACCGAAACGAAATTTAAGTACCCAAAAATTTTAGGTATCTAATATTTATATAACATATCGGGTAGTGATTTTCAAAAATCGAAATTCAAAAAGACCGAAATGACCGAACCGAATTTACCGGTAGACCGAACGCCCACCCCTATTTGCAACCCTGGACAAACAGTCGATATCAAGCAATAATGAACAAAAAATCAAATAATCAATTACTTTTTTGTTGTGTCTGTCGGTGGTTTGGATCCGGCAGATCTCCCGACACTACTAAAGTGTTAGAGGAGTTTGATGTTCGGTGTGGGCGCGCGGAGATTCAAGAAGGTGAATTGTAAATGACACAGGAGACACGGAGATTTACGTGGTTCGGGCCGCCTGAGCGTAATACCCTACTCCACGGGTGTGTTGGTGTTGTATTAGCTGTATGAGCTTGTGTCGAGCGTCTCTGGCCCGTCTGTCGTCTGTCGTCGGTCTGTCCTTTTATAGTACAAGGGTAGGTCGTTACAAGTTAGCCTGGCCCGACATGTGGCCCCGACGGTTACTAATATTGATACTCATTCAACACGTTTAATTGTCCTTAATGATCGGGTAATGGGCTTTGACAGCACCGTTACTGGTAATTAAGGTCGTCCGATCGTGTATCATTAATATAGTATTAATGACACTTGATCGGGTCTTGAAGCCCTTGATTCCCCTTTGAAGATCCGGAGCCGTTGTGGAGTCTTCCGGAGGTTAGAGGATGAAGATCCGACGGTTGGACACGTGGCAGCTCCGGAGCATACTGTGGGAAACAGGTAGCTCCGGAGCTACCTGACACGTGTCAGTTCCGGAGCTTCTCTCGGTCTGGGGTGAGGTCCGGGGGTGCCATTTTGGTACATAGCCCGCAACTTCCCCCTTGTGAGCGGTAGTTCCGGTTTGACAGTACACGTGGCGACCCTGGGATTAACCATGTTGGAGAAGCGGGTCCGGTTATGTCTGACATGTAGGTCTTCGAAGGTCTTCAAATCAAATAGATGACTTTCCCTTGAGATCTTTGTAATCTCAAGGGGTGTACGGTTCCCAGGGTACCGACAGTGGCCCCATGGGCCCACCTCTGGGGAAGACCCCTTGGGTGAAGTCATTTCGCCGGAGGTGGGTCCATCCTCGCGACTTTTAAACTGAGTCTTCAAAGGTCTTCGGAAGTGCCATTGGCGAGGGTTTGGAGTTAAATCCTCGCTGTGTGGCGTATCCCGCGTGCGGCAGATGAGATCTTTGGCCTGCGGATCTCACGCAATTGAAGGTCGCCGGTTCCCGATACGAAAACCGTATCGGTTCCGCGCGCCTTGTCAGGCTGCCGCCTTCGGGCTTCCCGCCTCATGATGACAACCGTTCGCCTGGGTAAGCACCTTGACTTGATCGTCGGGGTGGTCCCGGGCCCTCTTGTCATCGGCTAGGTGGAATTTTTGAGTGGTATCTTCGACTTCCTTGCAGTTTCCATCCAAGCGTTGCGAGAGCTTACTTAAGAAGGAAAGTGCACACCGTCTGGAGTTCTTTACGCCTCTCATCTGATCTTGCGCTCAAACTCCCAACTTGTGCTTCGCTTTTCCTCTCTTGCCTTGTTGTGCCGCGATGGAGTTGGGTCTCCACGAGGCGACCTGAAGAAGGTCTAGACCCTCATGGGATGGTCCTCGAACTTCTTCAACTGCTCGGTCCGCGCTGGGGGAGAGCTCCCGTTTGAGAAGGAGCACGCCAGCGAAATGGTGTACTTTTCTTCGTACGCCATGGTGGGGTTGATCCCACCTTTTTCCTCCTTTTTCTTGATGCTGCTAGACTTTTATGGTCTGCAGCTATACCACCTTGGCCCTCACTCCATTCTCCTTGTGTCTATCTTTGTCCACTTCTGTGAGATGTGGGTGGGCATCCCTCCCTGCATTGAACTCTTCTGGACCTTCTTCACCATCCATACCACCGGCAGGAGCAATGAGTACCTTGGCTTCTACTACTTCATGAAGCGCAAGAAGTGCCCATTCAAGTACCTCCGGTCGTTTCCCTCTGGGAAGTGGGATGACTGGAAGAAGGAATGGATAGTCATCCGGGTGGAGGAGCACGAGAGGCTGGAGCTGCCCGAAGGCCTCCCCAACATTGACACGACCATCTGGATTGAAGCTCCGGTGTTGGCGGACGCCTTCAACCCTGCTCTGATCAGGATCCGCCAGTGTGTGAAAGGAGGATTAACTCCTTAGGCGGTGTTTTGTAACTTTCTGGTCAACAGGTGGGCACCGCTGAGGAGGAGAGAAAAACTCGCTTGGGCCCTCAACAGCGTGATGGACGATGACCGGGTCGAGACTGGGCTGAAGTCCAACATGGTGGGGACAACCTTGGAGTTCCACCTCAAGAAGTTCCAGCACGACATCGACGTCGAGGGTGACGACTTGACTCCACCATCAGCCTTTCTTCCTCTGAACGTGGAAGTAGAGTTCAGTAGGGAGCTCCGGTGGAAGATGCCCGTGCTTGAAGATCTTGGTGTCATTGAGAGAAGATCAACCACCAGGGTGGCGATCCATGGAGCTTCCGAAGGTGGCTCCGACTCTGCCCTGAAGCCAAGGGTCGAGGTCGTCGGCAAGGGCAAGGAGCCGGCGGACGAACCCTTGAGCTGAAAGAGGAAGCTGCAGCATGCCGACGGAAGGTCCGTCAGACCTGCCACCTCTGCATCGGCTCCTTCTCCCCGGAGGGGGAGGTCTTCTGCAACCACGGCAAATGTACCCGTAGCAGGGTCCTCTCGGGGTGCTAGCTCCGGGCATGCGACTCCGGTACCAGGGCCGGTTGAGACCTCTAAGTCTGGAGGTTCTTCCCAATCGAGGGGGGCCTCGACTAGGGAAATGCGCGTGGCTGCAACGAGTTCCGGGGGGCCTTCCGGAGCTTCCACTCCGACTATGACCAGCCCAGAACGCTCGGGAAAGAGGTTCCGCGCAAGCTGGTGCGGAAGCTTCCCAAGGTAATTTTTAATCTTTACCTTGGACAGTTGTTTAGTTGTAGTAACTATTTTTTAAGTTTCTTCATCCATCATCTGCAGCGTTCCTAAGAAGAGGAGTGAGGCTCCACCCTCAGCCACAGCAGCTGAAGCTGTGAGGGCGGGGGCTTCTGCTCCTGTCCCGGTGCCGCCCCAAGTGGTGGCTGAAGCTGCGACATCTCCGGCGCCAGCTGTCGTTGTCATGGACCTCGACTCATCCCCAGAGACTCCCGTGGTAGCGCCGGACCGTGGGAGAGAAGATGCGCTAGCGGCACCTGTCCCGGAGGTTGAAGCTCCGGGTCCTAGTGCTGAGATGATGGAAGCTTCGACCGTTGAGCTGGAGGAAGCAGTAATTCCGGCCCCAGAGCCGGAAATTGTCAAAGCTCCGGCGGTTGAGCCGGAGGTGATTGAAGTCCCGGCGTGCGCGCCGGATGTTGAGGAAGTTCCGGCGGTTGGGTCGGCTTCCTCAGAAGCACCGGCCGCAGAGCCGGTCGTTGTTGGAGCTCCGGCCGCAGGGCCGGTCGATGTTGAAGATCTTCCGGCTCCCGAGCCAGTTGTTGCAGAGGCGTCGGAGCTCAAGCCCCCATCGGAGGAGGTGCCCAGACCGGAGCCAGCAGCGGCCCCTGCTCCGGAAGTGACGACGTCAGAGATACCCGCGGCTGAGCCGGAGTGCCCTGGCGAAGTCGTTGGCCCCCTGCCTGAGGGGGTGAATGAAGACCTGGCGGCGGGGCCTTCCTCGATGGCGACTGAGGCCATCGCGAAGGATGGCCCTAGTGCCATGGTGACCCAGGGGACCACTCTTGTGGAGTGGGACCCATTTTTTGTATCTGAAAACCCGTTGGAACCAGCGGAGGAGACCCCAGCAGGTCCGGAACCTATCCCGTTGTCACTGTCTATTGACCACGCATGTTCGAGTCTGCGTCAAGTTCAACTGGCCTTCTTCCACGACAGCAAGGCTCTTGAAGAGGAGCGCCAAACCCTTAGGTGGTGGCGTAACCGGCTCTACTTCGAGACCAAGCTGGCGCAGTCGAGGCTAGTGGATGACAAAGAGTGGATCAAGCGGGATAAGATCCGCCTGGAATACTGGGGTAAATTATTGGATGACAGGGAGAGTATGACTCGCGCCCTCGACGCCCAATCCCGGGAGATTTATGAGTAGACCAAAGCAGCTAACAGTGCGGCCAATGAACGCCAAGAAAGGCTTGAGGCCATTAACACTACACTCATCAAGCGCCAGGAGGCACTTGAGGAGAGGGAGAAACGGCTCGAAGATGAAGAGCAGAAACTCCTTGAGCTGCGGGATGACGTCCTGAGGAGGGAGGAGGAGCTCACCGAGAAGGTGGCTCTGGCTGACAAGGGCTTCGAGGAGCGCGCCAAGAAATTGGAAGAGCGCTGCACCGAGGAGGAGGAGAAAGCCTGGGTGCGAGGGCAGGAACTCTACGAGCAAGAGTGTGCCCTTGCTGCCAGGGAGAAGAAAGTGAGGGGCAGGGAGAAGGACCTGGTCGACCGCCAGAACAAGATCCACCTCCGGGAGGAGGAGCTTGGAAAACTCGAAAAGCGGGTTGCTGAAAAGATTCAGCAAAACGCCAAAGAAGTTGAGCACCTCGCTCGCGAGAATTCTGAACTGGTGGAGACCAGGAGATCCTTGGAAGAATTGAAGGGCTTGAGGACTGCGGACTCCCTATAGATTTGGGAGTTCCTGGGCAAGGCTAACGACACGCTGACACCGATGGGCTTCAGCTCCGTGCACCCGGATGATCTGGAGCCGGAGCCAGACCTGGAGTTGCAGGCGTTGAGCTCAGCAGGCAGCAAACTCTCCAAGGTGGGCGATATCATCGCGGACAAATTGGAGGTTGAGGGGAAATCCCTGGCGAAGAACGTCGTAGAATATGTGCTGACGTGCTACACCAGCCGGAACTCTTAATTTCCTCTGGACCCGGTGCTTGAAGGTCCCGTTGAAGGAGAAGGCGAAGCTGCCCGAGCCAACATGTTGGAGGTTGCCCAGAAGGTCGCCCAATTCTTCCATAGGGTCTAGGACCATCTCTGTAGTTCTCACTTGTATTTTCTCTTCTTCTTCCTCAATTTTGTAATCCCTTGTCTCCAGATGTAATCCCTTGTCTCCAGATGAATGAAATCCCCAAATTTTTGTGAATTTCACTTTTTGTCTTCAACACTTTTGTCTTGGCCCCCTGGTAGATGTACACAATTTGATTGTGAACATGTACCAAGAGGATATTGTGTTTTGTTGAAGACTCATTTGCTCCGAACTTGTAGAATGTAGGTCCGAAGTCTTCGATAGTGAAGGCCCCCTGAGGTTGTCGGAGCTTAGAAGCTCCGGCATTGTCTAGCTTAGTAGCTCCGGCAATAGTCCCTATCAACGCATAGAGCATCGATAGTTAGTCCTCCGGGGTGTCGGAGATTAGTAGCTCCGGCAGTGATCTTTGCCAACACTTAGTTTGTTGGCAGCAAACTCCGTTTGCGGGGTCTTCTCACCATCTTTTATTTAGCGTCGACGGCTGGTCCCCCTAGCTCTACCGGAGCTTGGTTGCTCTGGTGATGCTCGTTTTCAATGCTTAACATCGATTACAAGCCACATAGGGGAGTCGGAGTTTTGTTAGCTCCGGCTTTTCTCCATCAACGTAGATTTTATTTTTCCTGCACATGAAGCCAAGAAAAATAGTAAAATTCGTTTCTTGCCTATAACTTCGTCGCGGTTTACGATTCTCAAGAAAATTTTAGGTCCAACGTGATTCTAAATTCAATCGAATGCGTTGTCTTTACTTCCAGATCCAATTGTACTTGGACCTGCCTTACTTCGTCCTGCCGGTGTGTAGGTAGAGTGGCGTACTTAGGGTGCTTGACCAGGCTAAGTCGATAGCACACTCCGGTCCTAGATTGGCTTGGCGGCATTCAGGCGAGTGGGCCATGAACAATATTTGAATCCAAAAGAATCGACAATACAATTCGAATTGTATATGAACCGGTCGAACTGAAATTTCTTAAGAATTGCACATCTTTGTTATAGACAAGAAAGAGAAAAATAAAAAATGTTGAGCATGTACAAAATAAATGCACGTGGAGTCTGTTTCACATGAAGATGTCTTTCATTATAGGTTCAGGGTATAGGGGAAACAAGTACACTCTTAGGGTACGGAACCAGGCTAAGCGTGTTTCATTTCTCGTTTGACCCAGGGTAGCTAGCCACACTTTTAGTCCTGAGACTGTGACAAGTGTTGCATGAACTTTGCGAGCCTTCCGAGAAAGGTCTAGCTGTTCTCCTGGAGGAACTACCCGACTCTGTACAATGACTCTATAACATACACCCCAAGTTACTACAGACTCACCTCCGTGATATTAAGTGTAGAACTTACAGAGGTGCTCAATGTTCCAAGGATTTGGGAGAGGTGTCCCATCCTCGGTAGCCAAGCGAACGCTTCCGGGACGGAATACTTTAATCACTCGGAAGGGTCCCTCCCAGCTGGGGGAGAGTTTGTTTAACCCTTCTCTGGATTGTATTCTCCGTAGCACCAGGTCGCCTTCCTCGAGTTGTCGGTTGTGTACATGCCGCTGGTGATAGCGCCGAAGGGCTTGGCGGTATCGGGCATTCCAAACAGCTGTTTGGCACCTTCCCTCCTCAAGTAGGTCTAGGTCTTCACGCCGGAGCTGGTCCTGCGTGGCTTCGTCGAAGGTCCGGACCCGGAGTGACCCCAAGGTGATTTCTGGAGGAAGGATTGCTTCAGCTCCATACACCAGGAAGAAGGGTGTCTCTCCAGTCGACCGGTTTGGAGTTGTCCTGTTGGCCCATAGAGTGGGTGGAAGCTCTTCAATCCAGTTGGCACCATGTTTTTTCAAGCGCTCATAGGTGCGCATTTTCAGTCCTTTAAGGATTTCAGCATTTGCTCTCTCGGCTTGGCCATTGCTTGCTGGGTGAGCTACGGAGGCGTAGCAAACTTGAATGCCGAGGTCTTCGCAATATCCTTGAAATGCAGAGCTTGTGAATTGGGTCCCATTATCAGTGATGATTTTGTTTGGGACTCCAAATCTGCATACAATGGACTGCAAAAAGTTGATAGCAGATTGCTTGTTGATTGTCACAACTGGAGTTGCTTCCGGCCACTTGGTGAACTTGTCAATGGCAATGTACAGGAACTTGTAACTTCCGACAGCTCTTGGGAAAGGTCCCAAGATGTCCATCCCCCACACAGCGAAGGGCCATGTAGGAGGTATCATTTGTAGGGGCTGAGTCGGTGTGTGAATTTGCTTTGCATGAAATTGACATGCTTCGCATTTCTTCACCAGCTCAGTTGCATCCTAGAGTGCTGTAGGCCAGTAGAAACCATGCCGAAAGGCTTTACCAACCAGCGTGCGGGAAGACGTGTGGTTCCCACACTCGCCTCCATGGATTTCTGCGAGGAGCTCGCAGCCTTCTTCCCTTGTGATTCACCGCATTAGGATGCCGTTGGCACCGCGCCGGTAGAGATCCCCTTCTACCAACGTGTATCTTTTAGCCAATCTGACTACCCGATCAGCGGATACATCATCGTTAGGAAGGATGTTGTCTTTCAAGTAGTTCCGGATCTCCGAGATTCATGCATCGGAACTAACTTGAGCATTTGATTCTTGCGTGCTGGGTTGCTCGGAGCTTCCGGCAGCACCTACGACCCTTGATGGCTGCCATGGTAACAAGGCCATCGGGACCGTCAGCTTCGGGATGCTGATCTCGCCCCCTTCCTCCAGTTCGGCAAGCTGAGCTGTGGGTTTTGACAACCTCCGGACAAAAGTTCTGTCAGGAGCCGGATCTCCAGTTGACGCTTTCGTCGAGAGTTCGTCGGCTTCAGTGTTGTGGGCACGCTGGACATGGTGGAGATCTAGGACTTCGAAGTCCTTCTGAAGCCTCTGGACTTCAAGGAGGTAAGCAACTAGCTGGAGATTGTTGCAGGAGCATTCACCCTTCACTTGCTTAATGATGAGCTGTGAATCTCCCTTGACCAGCAGTTGCTTGACACCGTATGACAGTGCCACCTTTAGTCCGTAGATGAGTGTTTCGTACTCCGCCATGTTGTTGGTCGCCTTGAAGTCAAGGTGTACCATGTTTTTCACCTTCTTCCCGGTTGGTGTGAGGAGAAGGATTCCAGCTCTGGCCCCCTGCTTTTGCATGGAGCCGTCAAAGTAGAGGGTCCAATGAGGCTCGATGAAGACCGGAGCTTCATGTTCCGGCTTCTTCTCACTGGGCCCCCCAGGGTTTAATGGAGAGGGAGTCCATTCCGCCATGAAGTCTGCCAATGCTTGACTCTTGATTGCTTGCCTTGAAATGAATTCGAGATCAAATTCGGCCAATTCCGCTGCCCACTTTGCAATATTCCTAGTTGAATTGGGATTATGCAAGATTGCTCGAAGTGGTAAGAAGTCACCACTGAGATCTTGTGAGCTTGGAAATAATGTCGAAGCTTCCTGGAGGCGATAAGATCTGCATAGAGCAGCTTATGCACCTCTAGGTATCGAGTCTTGGCATCATGTAGTACTTCACTGATGAAGTACACCGGGCGCTGAATGGTCCGGACCCTCCCGGTGGGGCCCGAAGCTTCCTCTTCACTAACCCGGATCCTCCCAGAGGGATCTGGATTTTCTTCGGGGACCTCTGGGTCCTGACTGGAGGAACCCGGAGCTTCTTCAGAAACGACCTGGATCCTCCCGAAGGATTCGGGGTCTTCTGAAGTGGTTTCTTGTGGATTCGAATCTGGGAGCTGGGACCCAGACTCGCTTTCAGGAACCTCCGGACCCTCCCGAAGGGGTCTGGATCCCTAAGTATGGGGTAGTTCTGGTCTTTCCGTGACCAGGACCATACTGACGACTTCGTTAGTAGCTGAAATGTAAAGCAACAAAGGCTCACCAGGGTTCGGAGCTACCAGAGTTGGTAGGGTGGTGAGGAACTGTTTTAACTCCTGGAACGCCTTTTCTGCTTCTTCAGACTATTGGAATGGTCCGGACTTCCTCAATAACTTGAAGAAGGGGAGTTCCTGTTCTGCCAGTCTTGAAATAAACCGGCTGAGGGCTGCTAGACATCCAGTTAGCTTTTGTACATCTTTGATGCGGGCTGGTGGCCGCATGTCTTCAATGGCCTTGATCTTCGCCGGATTATCTTCTATGCCTCGGTGACTTACCAGGAAACCAAGAAGTTTTTCGGAGCTAACCCCGAAGACACACTTGTCTGGGTTTAGCTTTGTGCGGGTGACCCGCAGCTTATCGAAGACAACCTGTAAGGTGTCAAGAAGTGACTCCTTGTTCTTGACCTTGACCACGATGTCATCAACATACACTTCCACTATGTCTCTAATGAGGTCTTCAAAGGTTTTGTACTAAGATCGTACAAAGGTTGAAGCTGCATTCTTGAGACCAAACGGCATGGTTGTATAACAGTACAATCCATCTACTGTGATGAAAGAGGTATGCTCTTCATCTTCCCTAGACATTCTGATTTGATGATACCCAGAATATGCGTCTAGGAAACACAGTAATTCACACCCGGAGGTGGAATCCACTATCTGATCTATTCTAGGTAGTGGGAATGGATCTTTTGGACATGCCTTATTTAGTGTTGTATAGTCGATACACATCCGAAGCTTCCCGCCGACCTTTGGCACAACGACTGGGTTTGCCAGCCATTTTGGATGGAAGACTTCTCGGATGAATCCAGCTTCGAGCAACTTCTTCACTTCTTGTCGAATGAAGTTCTGTCGCTCTACAGATTGCTTCCGAGGCTTCTGGTGCACAGGCCGGGCGTCAGGGTAGATCTTCAGATTGTGCTCAATCATTTCCCTAGGGATCCTAGGCATTTGTGACGGTTGCCAGGCAAACACGTCGACATTAGCCCGGAGGAAAGCGATGAGCGTGAGTTCCTATTTGTCGTTCAATCCTCCCAATATACGGGTGGTCTGAGCGGCATCAGAACTGATTTGGACGACTTTGACGGGGATGTCGGTGTCGCCGCTTGGCTGCACACGAGGTGCAAATGTCGAGCCTCGTTGTTGA
Source organism: Tuctoria greenei (assembly GCA_036927565.1). Lineage (NCBI taxonomy): Eukaryota > Viridiplantae > Streptophyta > Magnoliopsida > Poales > Poaceae > Tuctoria > Tuctoria greenei. Next base: position 170,415,760 of record JAYESD010000009.1, on the reverse strand, counting down.
ATGCTCGGGGGTTTTGGAGCTTGCTCCTGCCTGGAGTCCTCCTCTTGCGCCGTGGTAAGTGCATGGAGTTCTTCCAGAGTAGTTACTCCGGCAGTACGATCTCCGCGGATCCGGAGAACGCCTACTGGTTTTGGCATCTTTAACACCAGGTAGCCATAATGAGCAGCTGCCATGAATTAGTACAAGGCAGGCCTACCCAAGATGGCATTGAAGGGTAAGTTGATCTGAGCAACATCAAAGACCAACTTCTCGGTGCGATACTTCTCCCGTGTCCCGAAAGTAACGGGGAGAGTAATAGCTCCGAGTGGGGTAATGGCTCCCGAACCTACTCCGGAGAAAGGTCGGGAAGGGTGGAGATCCGAAGGTCGAAGCTGAAGCTTGGTAAAAGCTTCGAAGCTTATGAGGTTGAGCCCCGAACCTCCGTCTACCATGACATGGTGGAGCTGGATGTTATTGATGGTAGGAGATACCATCAAAGGTAGCTGACCTGCTCCAACCATGCTTCGAGGGCAGTCCGAAGCATCAAAAGTGATGGTTGTGTCCATCCACTTCCGATGAGGTTCCGCCCTGGCTGTAGGAGCTACAGCGGCCATGTCCCGACGCATAGTCTTGATGACGCGACGGGAGGTTATGTCCCATGATCCATCAAAAATGGTGTTCATGGTCTTCCGACGCTCGTTGTCGGAGACGTCAGAATCGTCGTCGATGGAGGTGTAGACGGCCTTCAGGACCTTTTTGGGATCCTAAAAACCTAACTCCTCTTCAGCCGTAGCTTCGTCGACTATTTGTTTTCCTTCCCTCTGTCGGAAAGGAGCTTCTTCCCGGCGCTTGTTGTAGCGCTCGGCAAGGTTTTGAACCTCCCGACAGTCTTCCAAACTGTGGCTGCTCATTTTGTGAATTGGACACCACACTTTGGGTTTGCCACCGTCTTCAGAAGACGGTCGAGGTCGCTTCTCGGGGCGTGGCCCCCGGCCACCCGGAGCTGTTGCAGCTGCAATATTGGATGTACCGGCCGACGGCTTCTTCTTGCCGTTGGTCTTCTTCTTCTTTTTGCCACTCCCGGAGGTAGCGGCTTCTCCTTTGGAGGATTTCTTGTGATCCTCTGTAGTTGATTTGGAGTGCATCTCACGGCCCTCCGCAGCTCTGGCACATTTGTCGGCCAAACTAAAGAGTTCTGTGACATTGGTGATCTCCTTGATCGCCAGTTTCTCCAGCATCTTCTTATCCCGTACACCCTGTCTGAATGCCACTGAGAGAATCTCTGGATGAATGATCGCAGGGATTCTCCCCCCTTTTTGCACGACTGCAAAAAGGTCCAGTTCAGTGCCTGGTCGGGTGTATGAACTCCCGAAGTTGGCGGTGAACTGCTGGCACAGCTCCTCCCAACTGTTGATGGAGTTGGGTGGAAGGCTCATAAACCAGGACCTGGCGGTCCCAGTTAAATCCACTGGGAAATAATTGGCCATTACGGCCTCATTTCCTCCACCTGCCAAGATAGCAGTGGAGTAGATCTGAAGGAATTCGACAGGATTGACAGTCCTGTCGAACTTCTCCGGCGGGTGAGGCCGGAACTTCAGTGGCCACCTGACCATACGCAGATGCATTGCCAGGGTTGAACAGCCTCCTCCCACTCCTTCAGGAGCAAGAACATCTTGAGCTTCTCGTCTTTCACGAGCACGCTCAATATGGACTCGGCCGTCCTGTTGGCGGTATCGGCGATCAAGCTCCGCCCGGAGGTCATGAGTTGAAAGCCTGGATACCATGTGAGTGTGTCATGCCCCGGAAGGCAATGACGTCACTTGCTGTGATGCACCACGTCTCCTGTTGTTGGAAACGTGCGGACTAAGTATACTAGACAAGGTCCGCCGCTGCGACGGGGCCCGTCCTGAAGGAGGAGGACCCTGGTTGCTGATGCGGTCGGCTGCTGCTGCAACCAAATGTTCCACATCGGCCCTCCACTGCTCTTGTGCATCCCGGGATGCATCCGGAGGTGGTGGGCGTTGGAGAAGAGCACGTGCTGCATGGAGCGCGTGTTCCGGGTTGTCATGATTTCCCGATGCAGTGACTGACGCCGGTGCACCATCGCGTTGTCCAGTTTGATTTGCTGGTGGAGGTGGCGGTGGGGGTAGTGTGACTTCTGCTGGCGCTGAGGCACCTGCTGGTGGCTGCATATTGGAGGGATTGCCCCAAATAGCTTGAACAGCAGGATAACCGTTGGATGATCCAGCAGCTGAGTTCACCATTCTCGAAATCTTAGGCGTCCCCTACCTGGTGCGCCAACTGTCGGTGGTTTGGATCCGACAGATCTCTCGACACTACTAAAGTGTTAGAGGAGTTTGATGTTCGGTGTGGGCGCGCGGAAATTCAAGAAGGTGAATTGTAAATGACACAGGAGACACGGAGATTTACGTGGTTCGGGCCGCCTGAGCGTAATACCCTACTCCACGGGTGTGTTGGTGTTGTATTAGCTGTATGAGCTTGTGTCGAGCGTCTCTGGCCCGTCTGTCGTCTGTCGTCAGCCTGTCCTTTTATAGTACAAGGGAAGGCCGTTACAAGTTAGTCTGGCCCGACATGTGGCCCTGACGGTTACTAATATTGATACTCATTCAACACGTTTAATTGTCCTTAATGACTGGGTAATGGGCTTTGACAGCATCGTTACTGGTAATTAAGGTCGTCCGATCGTGTGTCATTAATATAGTATTAATGACACTTGATCGGGTCTTGAAGCCCTTGATTCCCCTTTGAAGATCCGGAGCCGTTGTGGAGTCTTCCAGATGTTAGAGGCTGAAGATCCGACGGTTGGACACGTGGCAGCTCTGGAGCATACTGTGGGAAACAGGTAGCTCCAGAGCTACCTGACACGTGTCAGTTCCGGAGCTTCTCTCGGTCTGGGGTTAGGTCCGGGGGTGCCATTTTGGTACATAGCCCGGAGCTTCCCCCTTGTGGGCGGTAGTTCCGGTTTGACAGTACACATGGCGACCGTGGGATTAACCATGTTGGAGAAGCGGGTCCGGTTATGTCTTACATGTGGGTCTCCAAAGGTCTTCAAATCAAATAGATGACTTTCTCTTGAGATCTTTGTAATCTCAAGGGGTGTACGGTTCCCATGGTACCGACAGTGTCCCACTATGCATTTTGTAACACCCTAAATTTTCGCATCATGCATTGCATATATATTCATGCATTAAACATTAGTAGGGGGAAGGAAATAAAAATATAAAACATGTATTAGAGAATAAATATAATAATAATATATAAAAATAAATATATAAAAAATAAATTATATATATAAAAGAAAAGAAAAAAAAGAAAAAACAAATCAACCGCCGGCCAGGCCAAACGGCCCAGCCGGCCACGCAACAGCCACGCACCAGCGGCCACCCGACCAAGGCGACGCCGCCGCCTGCCGCCCGGCCCCACCCCGCGATCCCGCGCACGCGCAGCACCCGACCGAGCCACGCACGCGCCTCCCGGCCGACCCCACGCCGCCTGCGCCCTCCCAGGACACCCCGCCGCCAGACCCCACTCGACTGTGCAGCGCGCTTGCCCACCCCGTCCGCTCCCGCGCTCACCCGCGCTCGCCCCGACGCCCCGACCCCCGCGCGCCCTGGGCCCCGCCCGCCGCCTGACTCCCGCCCTTCCCGCGCGGCCCCGATTCCCGCGCTCCCGCCTCCCTGGCTCCCACGCGCTCGATCCCGCGCCCACACAGCCTCCCGCAGCGCGCTCGCCCCGGCCCCAGCGCCTGGCCCCGCCGCCCGACGCGCCGCCCCCTGGGCCCCGCCCGCCGCCTGACTCCCGCCCTTCCCCCGCCGCCGCGATTCCCGCGCGGCCCCGATTCCCGCGCTCCCGCGCCGCACGCTCCCGCCCGACGCAGCGCGCCTCCCGCGCGATTCCACCGCTTGGGCCCCGCTGGCTCCCACGCCCGCCGCCCTCCCGACGCAGCGCAGTGCCCGGGCCCGATCCCGCCGCTCCTGCACTCACCCGCGCTTGCCCTGACGCCCCGGCAGCGACCGCACGATGCCCTAGCGCCGCACGCGTACGCCCTAGCCGCCGCTATAAAATGTCGTAGCCCTCGTTTTTTCGGTACCAGAGGAAACCAGCCCCCCCCCCCCCCAAAAAAAAAAAAGAACAGAGGAGAGGCTGCGCCGCCGGTACAGAAAAGAAAAGGCACCAGGAGCTGCGCTGCCAGGGAAAAAAGAGGGGAAGGAGAGGAAGAAAAAGAGGAGGGCGTCACCGTTCGCCGGAGACTGTCGTCGCCATCGCGTCGCCGTCGTCGTGCCACCGAGGGACTGTTGTGCCATCCACTTCATCTACGCGTTGCCTTCGTCCCTCGATCTTCGAAGCCATCGCATCTACGGTAGGATTCGTTTTCCCGATGCGAATTTTAGCGACGTATTAGATCTGATAGACGTAAATTGATTTTAGTTGCACTATAAATTTATTTTCAGCAGCATTAATACTCGTTAAAACCCCCATAAACTCGTATGAACACGTATAAACTAGTTGCATCTAATTAATAAACAACCATAGTTAATTAATTAATTGGTCCTTGCATGCATGCATATCATCGCATGTTGATTAATGTGTGTGCATCGTGTTGATTTGTATGTATTTTCTTGTATGTGTGATCATGAGTAGAGGGAAGTGCTCAAGAGATCGTGTACGAGGATTTTCAGAATCAAGACTTCGAAGCGTTTGAGCAACCCTATCCGCCGGAGCAAGGCAAGTGTCCTTGAAGCATATTGATCCTGTTTTTAAAATAAATGTTTTGTTTGCAAACTGCATGCTTGTGTCAATTTGATGGGAATCCTATGGTAGGAAGTTTACTAGATTTATTTGACCACCCTTGTCACCTGGAATTTATGGTAGAGAGTCGGGAAGGATTTTTACCTTTTCGCTTCGCTTAATTAATTGGGATGGCAAACAACACTACACATTTAATTATGCATCAATGATATTCTGGTTAATATGAACTGGTCAATATGATGGGTGATCTAAGCAAGCCTGGTATGTGGATGGGTTGGATGTTATGGTGGTCTGCTTGCTTTAGATCTAAGGACCGGTTCATGCGAGAATAGGCCAGGACTACAGTGCCACCACGAGGCCAAGTATGGGTGCGGCGTAGCTAATTAATTAGGGCTTTGCTAGTGCTGTTTGGACCATTGTGGATGCTCGGGGAAGGGGTAGTCGGATTGGGTTTGTTGATGATTGGCGGGACTACCCTGGGATCCGAATGGCTCAAGAGGGGGCCCTTGGTTGAAGATGTGCTCAGTTAGAGGCATCGCCACCGGTGAAACCTCAGTGGGGTCTAAATAGACTAGTAATCCCTTTGTAAAGGCTATTTTGTGATCTCTTGGCCATACACCAAAGGAAGTGTAATTGGCATAAGGGAGGTTCTTTAGTCGCCGACGGGTGATGAAATCACAAACATGTGGGTAAAGTGGTACAAACTCTGCAGAGTATTAAAACTATCATGATAGCCGTGCTCCCGGTTATGAGCGCCTGGATGACCTACATGATTAGAGGGAAATTGGGATTTGGGATGGTTATGGTTTGGTAATGGTTATGGTTGATATTATGATTATGGTTATGGTTATGGATGGAATTATGGTTTATGACATTGATTATGGTTATTGGTAATGGTAAATTATGGACTGGTATTATTATGGTTACATGGTTTATGATGGGTTTACTTCACATATATACGATATATTGCTTTTACAACTGTATTTACTATACCTTTCAGCGCTTAGCCATTATTATTGTCATCATTTGAATAAGACACATGTCATACTTTCCACACTTGCTGAGTACGACATGTACTCACTCTTGCAATCCCCCAAAAGTTGCAGGTCAGAATTGTGAGTTTAATGGTGATAATGCAGAGTTCTAGACCGTGTCTACCGTCAACTTTGCATGTGGTGTTATTGGAGCTGCGTTATCCCTTTTGCTTAGTTTGCTTAGTTGCTTAATTAGTTTATTTCCGTTGCATTAGTTGAACTTGTCATTAATATTCATTAGAGCTTGTATTCGAGGATAATATGGTTTGTGTAATAAAATTTGATAATAAATCTTGTTCTGTAGTAATTTTCTGTATACTCTTTTGTGATTGCACTCGTGTATGTGTGTTGAACATCCTGGGCACACATATGCATTAGCTTGGTTCAGTTTTCGGAACCGGGCGTCACACATTTTCACAGCTCGTCGGCAATAAAAAATCATATATGATAATCTATTTTCACAGGCGGTCTACAGTAAAAAACCGTCTGTCATAATGCATTTTCACAGTTGTCAATCTGCAGTAAAACACCACCTGTGAAAATGCATTATCACAGGTGGTTTTGTCGCCGCCTGTGATAATTGACCATTTTCACAAGCTCTTTCTTACAGACGGTTCTTCAAACCGCCTATGATAATATATTTAGAGTTGTCTGTAAAAATACTTTTTCTAGTAGTGTTTCTCATCTGACGAGGTTATGATTGACAACTTAGGAAATGACATGTCTTGACATAATAGCACAAAAAAAAAGATTAGCATCCGACATTATGTTATGAGGCAATCTTATGACTAAAACTCCACACATATCGGACAAATACTCTCATAACAGTGATCTCCAATGACATGCAAGCCACCCTTGATCTTCTCAGAAAGAAACTGGTTTCTGAATAAAGACTGGGTGCAGCTGTTTGGAGTCTGGTTTCTTAAAAACTAGAAATAAGTGTTTCCTTGTTTTTTTTTTGAAGTGGCTAGCAGGGGAAATCCCTCTTGTGCATTTATATTGAATTGAAGACACATAAAGGATCCTAAAGTGCAAGTAAGTACAAACTTTCCGAGGTGGAAAGAAGGGGGGATTATAGAACCTCCACCCAGAAGAGTAAGATATTTCGACGTCCTTAAACCTGACACTTTGTAGCTTAAGGGTAGATGTAAAACGTGATTTCCAGGTGGCTATGGTGGGATATTCTCCCCTAAAGATAATGGTGTTCCTTAGTAACCATATCTTCCATACTGCGATGGAGAAAACTCCATAAAGTTTGGTAGCGGCCACCCCTGGCTAGCCTGCTCAAAGGTGTCGAAGAATTGTAAATCATGATTTCAGTGAATTCCCTTGAGCTGCCAACATCTTTCACTGAACGGGCATTGGAAAAAAAAATAAAAAGTAAGTTAGCTCCTCAATGCCCTGGGTACACATTACATGTGTGTAATCTTCATTCTCAATGTGGAGATTCTTTCTTTTGAGGATATTCCTTGAGTTGAGGTGGTCCTCAAAAAATAACCAGATGAATATCTTAAGCTTGCTAGAGACCCTTGATTTCCATATCCACTGGAATGGCCGAGGAGGGTTGAGATGTTGGAACTGTACTCTGTAATTTTGTGAAGATGAGAAAAAGGTGACATTCTCTCTTTGAGACCAGCTGTCTTCTAGGATACTTCTATCGCCAATCTGTGCCATAAGTGAAGATAAATTTTGTAGCTCTTGGAAGGCTTCATCAGATAATGGGGTATGAAAATTAGCTTGGATACTCGGTTGGCTAGGTATTGAGCGATGGAAATGTTCTACCACTTGACGAACGAGAAGAGATGACTGAGATCATTGATAGGCGTATGCCGTTCCCATTTGTCCAACCATAGCCGGATTGAATCCCCTTTTCCTACCTTAACTTTCATAGTCGATTGAGACTCCTCCCGAGTCTTGAGGACGTCTCTCAACAAGAAGGAGCATCTCACTTGCAGCCCATGTGGCGGGGTACCATCTGAGTAGTAGGTGTTGCAAACCAGTTGCACCCATGGAGTCTCAAATTTATTGTAGGCCTTGGAAAGGAACTTCTGCAGCAATGCTCTATTCATTTTTGCAAGACATTTGAGTCCCAGACCCTTTTCTCTTTTGGTAATTTGACCATCTCCCATGCAACTAGTGGCTGACCTTTTGCTGCTACGTCCGAACCTCTCCAGAGGCAGATGCGTTTGAGTTGATCGATGTGTTACAAAACTGTAGGTCTCCCCCGCAGAGGCTAGCTCTGGTATAGCGATGCGTCCTGCAACTTGTCCTGATCGGTAGGTTGTGGGAGTAAATGGATGGTGCGCTTGGTCCAAATCGGGCATTGAAGACACACGTCTTCCCCAGACACATGACGCGATGCACGCCCCCTGTTAGGTACCACTGCGTCTAATCGCATCGCAGTGAAGGCATCGCAGGCTACCCCGCTCCGCCAAGTGGGTAGCTTACGGCGACAAGACAGGTGGACAAGACATTCCCTGCCATCATCAACGACTATGCATGGGCCACTGGCGTCCGAGACAGCAAGACAACAAGTCTTCAAGCCGCGGTCAGAGGCAGTGTAGAGAAGAGGTTTTAGATCTTTAGAATAAGATCATCCCGGGGCCACCCATTGGGCCCCGAACCCCACTTGTAAGGAGCCCGACACCGGGTAGCCATCGTTACAAGACAGACTCAATTGGAACCTCCACACTCTCTCTCTCACACACACACACACTCTCTCTCTCAAGCAATACATCTCACCATGGAGTATGATATTACGCTCCGGCGGTCCGAACCACGTAAAACCACCGTCTCACTAGAACTCTAACGCGCATCCTCACTGAAGACTAAACCCCCGCCAATCAAAGAACATATGCGGGCTGCTCCCAAAGCAGGTCCCAGAGAAGTGTTGCAAGAACACTTCGACAGTCACCGGCTAGTTCATTTTTGAATTAACCGCTGACAAATAAAAAGAAATAGAGAGTATATTTAATTATTTCACAATTTAGGAGTTCTAAAGTTGCCAAAAAATACTCTTTCTAATGCTACAAAAAAAGTAAAAAAAATAGAGAATTGGTTTATTCAAATCAAAAAAGGTTTTTTAATTATTTTCCATCAATTAGTAGTGTTGATATTTTTTACCTTTCTCGTCGTATTATGATATTTTTCATGTGTCCAATACTTATTATTTGATGTCTCAATTGGAAAACAAGATTACACGTCTACTAAATATTTTATCAATAAAAGTAATCACATATATAGCTATATGCACATATACATCTCTAATATTAGTGGGTCTATATGTTGTTGACTTGGCCCTAGGACTCTTCAAAATATAGAGCCGGCCGTGTCCATCAATGCAGATCCAACCTTTATGGTCCTTTGGTCGATCAGTCACGGGAACCTTGGCCACGCCTGCTGCTGCATCAGCATTACACTCTGGATGTGTCCCTATGTTGATTTCATCTCATCTCCATCCATGGAAAATATATTACTGTGATTGATTGATAGACTGTTCACATACGTATTTACCAGTCGTATTTACTGTCTGCCCGGCCCATGTATGCACGACGCGCAGGAATATACGGTGGGGCCAGCAGTACCACCCACCCGTTGTCCCGGCCCGGAGGACTCCGTACGCCGTGGGGCCGGCCGGCCTGTGGTGGTGGCATCATCATCGATCTCTCTTCTACCGGCCGTTACGCGAGCTCACGGCCCACCGTCCGGCTGCGCGCGCGCGGTAAACAGGGGCGTCTCGATCGTCGTCTCGTTTCATTCCATGGCGATTACAGTGATCTGTGGGAGGTTTCCATGGTTCCAAGCCTCCCGTTTCAGTTCATCCAAAAAACAGCGTGAAATTACAGTGTGCGGTAGCAGCGTTTGTGTTGTTGTCGTGGATACTTCACTGTTGTCAATGATCGTTTGGTTGGGATGCAAGAACAATGAAGTTCAGAAAAAATATACCCATGATATGAAGAAGACTACAGTACACAAGAGTGCACTCCAAGTATGAAAAAGTTGATCATCCTCAAGATGTTCCAAGCATTATGTTGCAGTTATGGGTCTTGGCATCCATTGCATATTGCCGTTCCTTCTCCTTGTCGTTGGCGTTGAAGGTGATCTACGGAGGCACCTTGGCCTGCACCTTCGTCAAGGGAGGGGAGGGGGTCGGGAACAACGATTTTTAAATGGCAGTACATCCGCATGCATGGATGCTGCCATCATTCACGATTGTTTCTGCCTTTTTACCATAGTATACATGGCCATGAACACGTCCTCGGAAACGTTGCACGTTCGAATTTCGTACAGCTAGCATGAAGCAATAACCTAGCTATTAAAATTCTACATGATGCAAGTGTACTCCTTTAACTTCTTCCCGAGTTCCCGTTGGTAATTTTACGACGCAACACAATACATTATGTTTTTACCATAGCATACTTGGGGCATTCTCATATGGCTGATTGATTAATTAAAGTCACGCGCACACATGCACGAGATGGTAAAGCAAGGGACAAGAGGAGTTAAGATGTTGCATGAATTGAAGCCCACATCATCTTACATGTATACCGTCAAGAGAGCTGCCCGATTCGGCTGCTACGTACGCTACAAGACTACAGTCCTGGGGTCCTCCCATGCACATGCATCGAGAGGCACAGAAGTTGCACACCAGTAGGTAGTATTTATCTTCTTTATTTTTTATTAAAGACGTCAAAAATATTTGGAGACAAATAGAGTACGTACCTTCTAGAATATTCGAGCAAACATTGAAGTTAACCATATATATATATATATATATATATATTACAAGGGAAAGTTTTGAGGATTATATCGTATTTCTTTCTTTTTTAACAGGGGATCGTATTGCTCTAGATAAAGACCCTGAATCTGTTTTGGTACGTCCAAGCGTTCAATATACGTGATAGATAAGCTTGTAACGTGTAATGAGATAAAAATGTTTAATGTCTAATATATAAAATTTATAGTAGCACGTGAATAGATAAGTTAACATACAACTCTGCCGATCTGGAGGACGAACACTCAAGTCCTTGTGTTACTCCTGTCACATGAACGTGGTCCTCCCGACCTTTTACTACGTACAGCCCACCATGGACCACTTAATTGGTACCGCCAGTACATTCACATATACCATTGTAATAGTAAAATCTCTTGCCAAAATTAATATCGATGGTGGAAGCAATAAATATGGTAGAATCGAGAGTGGGGTCTGGCAACATGTATACTCGTTTTGTTTTCAAATACTTGTCATTTGTTAGTTATATATGAACAAATGTTTAGGGATATATTTTTAGTTATAACTTGAGTATTGCCTTATTACCGTTTTGAGGTTCATGACAGAATTATTATAAGGGGCTTGGAATAAAGTTATATATGAACAAAAATGGCATTTCCTTTTGTTTTCATCCGACTTTGCTCGCAAAGTTTGTATATACCTTATCCATGGTGTTTCCAGCAAGGAACGATATGCATCAATAAGTCGTCACACTAGCTCTCTGTAAAACTAACAGTGTATTTTGTCTCTCTCTAAAGTAGCACCTCATGCTTACAATATTTCTCCATCAGCCTATGCGATCCACATATAATTCGTCTTAATTCGCCTCCTACTAATGCTCACAGATCTGAGTCACAGGCCGTGCTTCGAGGTAGACAGCTTCAACCACTGGTCAAGTAGCTCTCCTGGATCAGACTAACAGAGAGCTTAACAGCCACACGCATCCACTGGTGTAGTTGCAGGAACCAGAGGCAAAGGTACAGTGACGTACAGTACCATGCTGTCCTGACTCTCTCTCTTTCATAGAGCAAACAGTTAGGAGTACTTTGTTCTAAAAAATGTATATACGAGATATAAAACACCACTTGATACTCTTTCGATGTGCTAGCTAACCTGACGTCATAGTCGATGTTCCGTTTCCGTTCATGCAAAGCTTACAGGCAATTTAAAGGCTAACAAAGATTACTTCAAAGATATTCCTTCAAAATATAAAAAGAAGGAAAGTTGCTACTTTGTTTGTTCCAAAAGATAAAAAGAGGTGAGTGTGGTTTAGACTTAGTAGGACCAAAACTGAGTATATGAGGTGCAGTGAGGTGCGGAGAGGTAAATGTTACTCTTCAAGGACAAATATTACCTACGAGGAACTTTTTTCGATATTTAGGGTCAATATTACAGATTAATAGTGATATTGACGATGATGTTTGTCAAGAGATCGCTATCGGATGGATGAAGTGACGGTAAGCATCTAGAATCCTATGTGATAACAATATTCTAAAAAGTTTGAAAGGAAAGTGCTATAGAATGGTGTATGTTATGACCCAAGTTAGGAGTTTTATATCCTTTAAATGCGCTAAGAAAAAAACTCAGAAGAGTTGTGAAGTTTTGGGCAGCACCAATTCATGTTTTGTTCTTCCTCGATCGTGTGTGTACTTGCTCGCCTGCAGAGTCTAAACGCCATTGAATTTCCAACATATAAATATGAGATATTTAATTTTATATGATACACTATCATATCATTGTAGATAATTTTATAGAAAGTGGGACTCGGTGCTTCTCTCTCTGGTACAAAGGGGTACCTTGTCCGTAGGGTACCGGCAATGGCCCCCGGGTCCACCTCTGGGTGAGGCTTTTATCCCGGAGGTGGGGCCATCATCATTTCCCGCGTTGCTGCTTCAACTTTTCACTTGAGCGGTTGAAACAACGACACACTTCTGTGTCTTCGCTACGTGACCCTTCTTGTTCTTGGTTTGGCAGGTGATATACATGACGTGCGGATCTCACGCAATTGAAGGTCGTCAGTTCCTAGTATGATTTTTGTATTTGTTCCCAGCGCTATATTGGTAGGCTTGTCAGGCCGCCGCCCTCAGGCTTCCAACTTCTCATCATGACAATGATTCACCTATTGTTGACTTTTTTTGGTAAAGTGTCCCTGGGACCCCTTGTCATAGACGAGATAACTTTGCAGTGCGTGATCGAGCGGTTTCCATCCTCGGAGGAGAAGTCTTCATTTGAGTCCCACTCCTTTCCAAGGTGGGCTTGTCCCAATTGCTTTTTCTTCTTGAAGAATTTCTTCTTTTGGGACTTGCCTTCCTTCTTCTTATTGGTGTCTTCATGTGGGCAATCCACAATGAAGTTGTCATATTCCCCACATATGTAGCAAACCATCTTTGTCCTTGTCTTAGACTTATCCTTGCTCTTGTTCTCATGATGGTAGCTCCCTTTACTTCTTCTCATCATTCTCATGAACTTGTTGTACATGTCTTGAGGGGTCTCACCATCCATGATGGTAAATCTCCCAAGTTCTCCCTCGATCATCTCGATCTTCGCCTCCCATATGACTCGGATCCCTTCATGCGTCGTCTTGAGAGTGTCCCAAATGTCCTTGGCCACCTCCAATCTATCCACTTGGTTGAATTATTCTCGAGTCAAGGAGGAGGTGATCACACCAACCACTTGAGCATTGTGGTGGAGTAGGACGGCTTGCTCCGCGGTGATGTCATCCTCATTCCTTGGAAGATGAACACCTGTCAACACAATTTGCCACAAACATGATTTAAGGAAATTAGGTGCACCTTCATGTTATGCTTCCATATTGTGTAATCATTTCCATCAAATTGAGGAGGCTTTCCAATGGAAATATACAAATAATGATTGTTAGAAGTTAAATGCTCATAATTAAAATGATATTGGGTGTAGTCTTGTTGACTTCTCCCATAGACGTCCTTAGCCTCGTGGGTCTCCTTGGTCTCCTTCTTGGGATGATCTAGCTTCTCACGAAGTCTTGCCTTGAGTTGGCGGACTTCCTCATCATCATTGGGATTATCTTGGAGCACATCGACATTCTTCGTCTTGTCTTCTCCGTCGATGATCATTGAAATTTGGTTTTCACTCCTTTCGGCCATCTTCTCTCTAAGTGGTTAGACTATTGATGGAGAGACCTACTCTGATACCAATTGAAAGTTGCCTAGAGGGGGGTGAATAGGCAAAATGACCTGAAATGACTTAACAAAATGAGATTAAATTACAGGAGCCGGACTAGTCTCGCGCAGGGGCGGACTAGTCCGGCCCACATAGTGAAACCCTAAAAACTTGATTTTTATGAGTTTTTCTTCGATTTTAGTTGAACAAAAAGTAGATACACAATATAGCAACCAAGTACAAGTTAGATTGACAAGTACGAGAGATTATATTGCAACATTTAATGATGAACACTAAAAGCAATTCTAATGATGAGCGAGAAAGTAAATCAACAAGTGAGACAAGGTATTTATCTCGAGGTCCAGCTTTACGGAGAAGCCTACATCTCCGTTGAGAACTACACAAAGGATCGGGTCTCACTTGACGCTATTCTCACCAAGCCACCATAAAGGTCAACTTGTTTTCCACTAAATCACAAGGGCAAGAACAGCAAACACACAAACCTCAACAGCCACAAGTCACTAAGACGCAACACCAAGTGCAAGAGATCAAACCGAGAGCCAAAGCATGAAGTCCTTCCTTCTCTCTACTTCCCAAACTCTAATCCACTCAAGATTTGGTCCTAGAGGGCAAGTAGGCAGGGGAGAAGGCTTAGGAAGGCTCAAGGAAGCTTGTGACGGTGTTAGGGTTCGAGATTTGTCAAGTGGAGGCTGGGGGATCCCTTTCTATAGGGGTCCCAAACTAAAGTCTGAACTAGTCTAGTTTTGGACCACGGACTAGTCAGGCCTACTGGGACCAGTTGACATCACACGCTGCAAAAGCGTGTCGTACCTGCCAACATTTGAATTTTAAACGGCATGGCACACCGGACTAGTCTGACCACTAGCGGAGTAGTCTGAACTAACCATAATCTCTTGGTCCGTCTAAAAACGGACTAGTCTGGCCACACTGGACTTGGTCTGTCTAAAAACAGACTAGTATGAACTACAATAAAATCTCTTATCCGACCTATTAGGGCAGACAAGTCCGGCCACCAGGACTTAGTCTCAGAAAACCCCTTCTCACACAACCACAGACTAGTCCGCCTCACAACGGACTAGTCTGAACCACAACAATACCTCTTTGTCTTGTGAAAACAGACAAGTCTTGTAGGCCTGGACTAGTCCGGCCACTGGGGCGGACAAGTTAGGCCTCTCAAGACTTAGTCTCAAGAACTCTTACCAAGTGTGAAACGGACTAGTCCGTCCCCCAAACAGACAAGTCTGAACCACTACAGAAACTCTTAGTCCGTCGCAAAATGGACTAAACCGGCACATACGGACTAGTCCGGCCTGGAACCCGGACAAGTCTGGCCAACTAGGGTTTTCTCTCGATAAGGGTTCTCACTTAGGTTTTCTCTCAACCAAGACTTTGCGCCCTCTTTTATGATCTCAATGCAGTTGATACACACACCCTCACACACATTAGTCTAGTCTAAACTTAAATCATTAGAAACCCTAATTTATATTTGAGTGTTCGATGCCCGTTTCAATATTTTTCTTTTGGAGGGTTGTGCATTCATTTCAATTCAACACCTGAAAGTTATGTCACCTTTTGAGCTAACAAAGATCACGGGTAGACTTCTTCTGGATGTACAGTTCTTTTTGTTCGAAACTGGATAAATATTTTAGCTTTTGTAGCTAACCATATGAAGATGAATGTGATTTAATACCAATTAACTAGTCAGTTTCTGAAACTCCAGTACTATGGCAACCACCTCAACATCTCGATCTCATTTACATTTTAGTTCTGATTGTGTAGTTTGTCATTTTCAATATGATCTTGAAATTGCTAAAACTGAATTGGTTAAGATGATAGCAAGACTTGATCTTCCTGTGAACATAGGTGCTACTTGTGCTTTTGAAGATTATATTTGAATTGCTCATAATCCCAATTTCAAACATTTGTCTAGTCAGACCACTACTAGGAACCTTGTGGATTATGTTAAATTAAAAAGATCTAGTATCACTGAGATGTTGAATGAAATATCTTTTGTTTGTTTGACACCTGATATCTGATCTAGTAATGCTAAGGAGACCTACTTTAGTGTTGTTTTTCATTTTGTCACTAATGATTGGGAGTCAAAAAAAATAATTACTGGTATGAGATTGATTGATTGCTCTCATTCTAGAATTAATATCATCAAGTTTATTTTCAATGTGGTTTCCGAATATGGCATGTCTTCTAAAGTTTTGTCCATTACACTTGATAATGTTTTTGCTAATACTCGTGTTGTACAATAGTTAGCTCCATTACTATCATCATATGTTGGTTCTAACTTATTGCATCAACGTTGTGCATGTCATGTTAATAATCTCATTACCAAATCTGGTATGAAAAGAAAGAAAACTTATATTGAGCATTTTAGGACCGCTATAAACTCATCTAACCAACAAATTGCTTCTTATAAGACTTTGCTTGTTTATGGGGTTTGGTTTCCGAAAGTTCAATTTGGATACGGATGTTAGATGGAATGCCAATTATCTCATGTTAAAACATCTTGCTCGATACAAGGGAACTTCTTCTTTTTTAATCAAGCCCATCATCGGGTTCAAGTTGGAGGAGGGCCACTCCTTACCGATGCACATTGGTATGTGGTTGAACATATGTTGAAGTTATTAGAAGTATCTTATCTACCCACTGTCTCACTTTTTGATGTTTATTATCCTACTTTTGCATTTTGATGTATGCTATACTTGAAATTGTTGACTATTTAAATTAATATGAAAATAATCATATTCTTAGAAATATTGTTGTTGATATCCTGCATACGAGGTATCCCTTCGTATTAGAAGAAGACGTGTTGAGTTCCACCTTCCAGTGTCGTGGATTTCCGGAGACAACATGTGTACTGCAGTGCCAGACCCGTCTCTGTCCTTAGGGTGGCTCTGATACCGACATGTGTCCCGTACTACCAGACCTGCCTCCCTCTTAGGGTGGCTCCGGTGCTGCCACGTGTGTTGCATTGTAGGACATGCATCCCTTTTCAGGATAGCTCCGGTGCTGCCACATGTACCGCAGTATCGGACCTGCCTCTCTTCTAAGGGTGGCTCCAGTGCTACCACGTGTCTCGGAGTGTCGGACCTGCCTCCCCAACAGAGGAAGCTCCGATGCTACCACTTGTCTAGTAGCTCCGGACCTGCCTCCTCGCACAAGGAAGCTCTGGTGCTACCACGTGTCACACATCTGGATCTATGTTTACAATGGGAAGACTTTGGGATCCCCAACGGTGTGGACATTTAAGGGCTATCAATCGGTCATTACAAGACCTGGTTAACGCATCATTAATATCATATTAATGATGTATGATCAGAGGACTATCAAGACCGGTAATGCTGCTGTTAAGGCACATTATCACACTATTAACCATCTTTAACACCCGTAGATCGTGTATAAGACTGTTATTACAACCGAGGCCATCTGTCGGGCCACATCGCATACTGTAACAGCCAATTCTTGGTATATAAAAGGTTTATGCTGCACGATAAAAAACAAGCAATCCAAAGCTATTCAATGCTCGGGCTTACAAGCTTATACAATACACAAACACCCCGTGGAGTAGGGTATTACGCTCAAGTGACCCGAACCACGTAAAACTCCCTGTGTCACCTCGCTCTTGGATCTTGATTAGCGCCACACTTAAATACGAACCTTTGTGGACTACTTCTTAGTAGTACCGGGGAAAGTGCCGTTGGCACACTTCGACAGTTGTTGTTCCTACAAAATCAATTTTTTTAAAGTAACGGGCTGACATACCTATCTTGTACACCCTTGCTTTTATTTATTGTATTTGAATTAACTTACTTGTTTTTAGATCTGAGTTTACTAAATTAGGTGGTTTTAATAGTACACTTCAATTAATTTTGTCAATTTCTTAATTGTGACTGTTTTGTTTACTACAACAATGTTAGATCTGAGTTAACTAACTTGTTTTTGAAATATAAGTCAAAATTTGGTTCTATTAGATTACAAGGACCTTCATGACCTCATTCTGGAGCAAGTAAGACGGTAAGCTCTTGGAATTGAATTTTTAGTAGGCCTGCAACCCTTACATCTACATCATTATCTATCTCATTTGTAGCATCTGTTTCAGGCTCTAGTACTCCATTGCCTTGCTCTGTTTCTGACATAAGTTTCATCTTTAGATAGTGATTCTATTACTTAGTTTGATAATACATTTAGTATATATAATTGGTGGCAAGATCATAAAAGAATATATTTTATTTTGTCTACTTTAGCTAATAATATCATGGTTGTCCCTATTTTTACTATATCTTTTGAGTTTGCATTTAGTTTGTGTGACAGTTTAATTGAGGAACATCGATGGGAGCTCACTACTGAGCACGTGGAGGTGCTATCTTTGTTGAATGATTGGGAGTAAGGCCTTGCTCGATAGCAACACAACATGGTGGACCAAGATCTTGCGAACAAGATGACAAATTTATACCTTGATGATGCGTATGAGTGAGTCACTTAGTTTGTGATTCTATCTGAGTTTAGACATTATGGATCTGTTTAGTTGTTTATTGTATGTATTGTAGTATGTTAAATGTAGATCATTAAAGGAGTTATGATGTACTCCCTTCGTCCTCATGAACTTGTCGCTTTGTAGTTCATTTTTGAACTACAAAGCGATAAGTTCATGGGGACGAAGGGAGTACTCTTTTTCCCTTTAGATTTTTTCTCCTCATGTAGTTGAAATGAGGTTTTACCTAAAGATTTTTAATAAGGCAGTCACATTTGTAACTATAAACAACTCTTTAAAGCTTTGTGATATGAGTTATAATCTGGAGTTGTGATTTTAATGTGTATGAATCTAGAGTTGTGATTATGTAATCTCTATGTCCTCATTATCTTGGTATGTCATCTGTATGAATCTGAATGTTTGAATAATGAAATGTATACAACAAACTGATAAATTTGAATGTCCATTGAAGGAGCATGCTTCGGGCTAGCCCGACACAAATAACCCAATTCGAGCCTCGCACGACAAAACGTGCCTTGGGTTGTGCCTGGGCCTAGGTGTCAGCCCGACATGATGGCCCGACACTGCTCGGGTGCCCTTTCGTGCCGTTCGGGCCACAACCCATTGGCTATCTATACATAGATCAACAGTGGGATTAGATAGGAAAAATATAAGAAAATGTAGAGTACGATCAAGGCTGACTTGGCAGGAGGTGGTGAAGCGAGACTTGAAGAAGTGAGATATACCTAGAGATTTGGATCATGCTAGGATTGTATGGAAATTAACAATTAACGTGCCGGAATCGTAGTTTATGCGTATTTTGTTATTCTTATCTTCTTTCTTATTACTTCATTTTCTTTTAAACATATAAATCTCAAAATCTTAGTTTATTTGAATTTTGTTACTCTCATCTTATTGTTTACTACTCCTCTTTTTAAAAAATTATTGCATTTCATTTCTAACCGGTCCTAACTTGCTTGATACAAAGACTTGGTTGTCGTTGTATATACCCTCCATTCTAAAATATTTGATGCTCGTTGGTTCAAAATTGAATTAACCAGTTTCAAATATTTTGAAACAGGGGGTCTAACTGTTTCCCCTTCAAACAAACTGAACCATAACACTTGGATACTATGAGCAGTCCAATAGATGTTTAGTTATGTTTTCATTTATTTTACTTCCTTGGTTAGGGTTAAAAAAATTAATATAGCCTTAAAATGCATGAATGAGGGTATGTATGCTCGAAACAATATAATATTCTTTGTCAAACTTTAATTGTATTGGCTTTGATAAACCGATTGTTCTGGGCAAAAGTTGGCAAAACGCCTCAAAAAGGCTACTCACCCGTTCGATTTTATTTGACACGGTTGTCTTTCTGGAGTTGTGATTGATTATTTATCTTATTCAAAAAAAATATAAAATATTATTTGTTGTATTATAATTTGTTTTATCATTAAAGGTATTTGAAAGTGTGAATAATAATTTTATACATTTAAACTAATTTTGAAGAAGACATGCTTAAATATATTTGGACTAATTTTGAAGAAGACATGCTTAAATATGACATTAAAGATTAACAATGTCAAACAAAAGTGAGCAGAGAGAGTACATACATTTGTGTTTGCTTATTGGTGATGTGTTTGCTTATTGGTGTATGATGGCAATTAATACTCGCGTTAAAAAAATCTGTTATAGCTTTTACTGTTTTTCTTTATACTTTTCCCGTTCTAAAAACTTGTCGCTTTGTAGTTCAAAAATGAATTACCAAGCGACAAGTTTTGGGGGACAGAGGGAGTACATTACAATTTCTATCATCGCGTTGGCCACAGTGGAGGATTTCATATTAATCATGCCGCGCATCCATATAAAGTAGAAGCCGGTGAACGATTTGATAATGTTGCGTAGCAACCGCATCGGTGATCATCCACTATGTCCACTCCAATCGTTTATACATGAGCTAAACATTGAGATCGAATCAACTTGATCATCTTCAGGTCTTGAAAAATCGAGATCTACTATACCTAGATTGTCATTGCTCTCAATTGCTAAACTAATCTTTAGATCTTAATTTTTGATAGAGCGGTTGCCTATTCCTCACACCCCTCTCCCCCATCTACGCAACACCCCTCTCCCCCATCTACGCACGACACCAGAAGTGGCAGCGCCCACTGTTTTTGGACTGATGGGTAGTTTCGTAATTCTGCGCGTCCCCTTTCTCCCTCCACCGTACCAGCCAGTACAAATACAGGCCCTGGCAACCCTGCGCTGCCAGAGACAAAACCCAGACACCTCCGCTCTCCTCTGCTGCTCTGCTCCTCTGCAGCTCTGCCATCTCCTCCTCCGCCGGCCAGGCCCAGAAGCCTCCTGTCGAGTCGCCATGCTGTCGCGGCTTGGCAACCCGCTCTGGATGCAGGAGGACGACGGCCAAGAGCAGGGCCGCGGGGAGCAGCAGCAACAGCAGCACGCGCCGCCGCCGGCCATGGGGCTGGGAATGATATCGGTGCAGGGGCAGGACCTCCTGGCAATGTCCACCGCCGCCGCGGGTAGCGTGGGGTTGCGCGCCCCGGCGATGCTGGATGACGACTGGTACTTCGACGCGATGGCCGCGAACGCCGGCGCCGGCTCCGGCCCGCAGGATTCCTTGTTCCTGGTGCCGCCAGCCCAGGTAGGGGGGTCGCTGACCGGCGCGGGGTCGCAGATGTTCTCGCTGTTCAACATGGGCGGCGCCGGGCCGTTCGACGTCCACGGGTTCGACCTCGGCCTCTCCGGCGGCGGCGGCGAGCTGGACTCGATCGCCGCCGGCGCCAGCAACGCTTCTGCCGCCTCGTCGCTGTCCCTGATCTCCGCCGCGAACGCCGGCTTGCTGGGTTCGTTCGGCGGCTTCGGCGCCGCGCCGGCGCAGATGTCCGAGTTCGGCGGGTTCGACGTTTTCAACAACGGGGCCAGCTCCTCTTCGGTGCCGCCCCCTGCTTCGGCGTCCCCGTCGCTGATCGCTCCGTTCGCCGCGCGCGGGAAGCCGGCGGTGCTGCGCCCGCTGGAGGTCGTCCCGTCCGTCGGAGCGCAGCCGACGCTGTTCCAGAAGCGCGCCCTCCGGCGCAACGCTGGCGAGGAGGAAGACGACAAGAAGCGCAAGGCCGCCGCAGCTCTTGCCGTGGACGCGTCCTCCGGCGGCGGTGACACGTTGATGGACGACGGCGGCGACGACGACGGCTTCAGCGTCGACGCGTCCGGGCTGAACTACGACTCGGAGGACGCGAAGGGCGTCGAGGAGAGCGACGAGAAGGACGGCAAGGACTCGAACGCTAACAACAACAGCACGGTGACCGCCGGCGGCACAGTCGACGGGAAGGGCAAGAGGAAGGGGTTGCCGGCCAAGAACCTCATGGCTGAACGCCGCCGCCGCAAGAAGCTCAATGATCGCCTCTACATGCTCCGTTCCGTCGTGCCCAAAATCAGCAAGGTGAGAATTTTTGTTTGTCAGTTACTATGTCTTACTTAATTCTGGAGCTCCCTGCATTTTGGTTGTAACGTAGAGTAGAAAGATGAGAAATCCTTGATTAGCATGTAGGATTGCGTTGTATATGGCTGTTATATTAGTACAGTATGTTTTATGCAATTGATTTTGTGAAGCTGGTTTATATGGTGATGAAGAATAGGTTATCGTGCGCATCTCAGGAGCAACTGTTTCCATAGAATTGTAGATGCAGTGTGGATCTTTGAAGGTTATTGTGTCATCTAGACATATTTCAGCTTTCTAGTTTCTCTTGGTTTATGGTATTGGTTTATCATCTACAGCTTTCAGACTTTCAGTTCTTCAGTTTAGGTTCCTATGATGCTATGGCTACTGTGTACCTTAGACCCCAATTTATTTGGTGTGATAGCAAATTCTTTCAGTTCTATATTAGATAATGATAGCAGTAATTCAAAATTTGGGATTAAATGATGCAATTCAGGGATGTTTCGATGTCATGAAACTAGAATTTTGTACTAATCATGACGAACAGCACATTCGAGATTCCTAGTTGCCTGTTCACTGTTCATAAGTGTACTACATGGACATCTATGTACATCAGTGTGTCATTACCTGATTCTGAGTCTCCTTTTCTGTTTCAAGTCAATCATGTTGCAACAGCATGCAGCAAAACAATAAAAGATGTGCCCTACATCTCTGCTGCTATACAATACGTTCAGGAAAGGGGAGTCATTTATTTTTTTCATCATGCAGAATATAAAATAAGCATCAGTTAGATGGTACTTAATTTGCGTCATCTGTTAATCTGTTGAATGATTCATTTTTTATTTTTACCTGTTCATATCTCATTTTGTACTTACATTCATGCAATTCAGTAGCAAGGTTCCGTTTTGTGAGTTCTGGGTGGACAATGAACTGATTGTTTTAGTTTGCCATTGGTAGATGGACAGGGCCTCCATTCTCGGTGACGCAATCGAGTACCTCAAGGAGCTTATGCAAAAGATCAACGATCTTCAGAATGAGCTGGAGTCACCCCCTTCCACAGCTTCACTGCCTCCAACACCCACAAGCTTCCACCCCCTTACTCCAACGCTGCCCTCTCTGCCGCCCCGCGTGAAGGAAGAGCTGTGCCCGAGCGCATTGCCAAGCCCTACTACTCAGCAACCAAGTGTCAGTATCTCTTTTAACTTCTTCAATCTATCACCGCTTGTTTGATTGTTTTCCAATTACTCCTTTATTTTAGTAGTAATGATGTGTAAGCATTTAGCTGACTTGTGCAGCTTATTCCACTCTTGTAACAGGTTGAGGTTAGGGTAAGGGAAGGACATGCAGTGAACATCCACATGTTCTGCGCTCGCAGGCCTGGTCTGCTGCTCTCTGCTATGAGTGCCATCGAGGGTCTCGGTCTTGACGTTCAGCAAGCTGTCATCAGTTGCTTCAATGGTTTTTCCTTGGACGTCTTCAAGGCCGAGGTAATGTGTGCACACCTTCTGCTCACTGTCGGAAACTAGAATTTTTATCTGTTACGATGATGAAGGCACGCGTGCTAGCTGCCATGCTGGAACAGCTTATGTTGTGACTGAAACATAGCATGTCGCCACATGATACTAAACTGACAAGTGTTTTAATTTGCTGTTTCTCCTTCCTCACTGCAGCTCTGCAGGGAAGGCCCCGGACTTCTCCCGGAGGAAATCAAGGCCGTTCTGCTGAAATCCGCCGGGTTCTGAGGCATCATGCGTGGTTTAGGACAACAAAGATGGCTGAAAACAGACTTTGTCTGCTCGTCGGGGTTTCTCTGCAGAACCAACTTATCTAACGGTCATTAGAGTCTTGTTAGAGTAAAAGAAAAAGATAATGTGTTTGCATCGACATTGCTTATGTACTGGCTTCGATCAGAGTTTTTCCCGTACATTCATTCTCGTTTCACCTTGTGTAGTCAAGTTCTGCTGCGATTCTGAACACAGGTCGCGTTGATTTGAAAGTGAACCGTTCTTATATCCTGTCTATGCTGCGCGATAAGTTCTTCCTGTTTTGTACTCCCTCCTGGTGCAAATTATTCAGACAATAGAATGAATACAAAATGAACTATCTGATTCTGTCCGGACGTCAATTAAATTGACCGGGAGGGAGTATCCTGGTTGCTGTGAGCGCTGTTTGCTGCGTGATGCTGAGCGGCAGTAACAGATTGGGTCGGTTACTGGAAGGAAGCGGGCAGGCAAGGCACGGTTTGGGACCGTCTACGCCGGGCCGGGCACGGTTTCACTGCAGCAGCGCGTGACCGGATTTGTCTGCTGCTGCTGCTGCTTTCCAGTAAAATCCGGGGAAACTGATGAGAATTCATCTTGAGGTGAAATGTTTGTTACCGCTTTTGCTGAAATGCCGCTCATTTACCCCGGGTTTTTGGTGAACGACTTCCTGATTTCACGGGGCGTTGCAGTTTCTTGCAGTACGTAGTACTACTCCTCCCTCCGTCCTCTTCTCAAAAGTTTGTCATCTTGTAATTCAAAATAAACTAGAAGATGGCAAACTTTTAAAGACGGAGGAAGTAATTACTGGAGCCAGCATGTGTTTCTCAAGTGTTGTATTTGTAGCTCCCTTGAGGTCCTAGTTTGTGCGCAAAAAATCCCTGGTCAGATAACTTTGTTTCAGCCGCTCTTTGCATCTGCTGCAGCTCTGCTGCCTGTTCCGTCAGTAAGTTAGAAATCAATGTTCTAGATGAATGTTCTTTTTAATGTATCCCATGATTTAGCCTGTGATCCAGCTTGACCATTTTTGAACTGAGAAAAAGGTGCCTGAAGTATCGAACTGACTGGTCCAGAGCTGCGTTCGTTTCACCCCATCCATACGTGGCCGCCGCACAAGCGTACGATCTTGTGGCGTACTGTCGTCCAGCCCACCGCTGCGACGCACCGGAGCTAGAGCTAGTACGTGTCACCGGCTGGCGGGCGTACCCTGCTCGTTCGTCGTTCCAATCATGAGCATGCATTGCGTGCTGTGAGACGCACGCATGCAGTGAATGCAGTTCACTCCCTTCCTGTGTGTGTCTTGTACGTTCTCCCGTCGTGGATCTGATCTGACGAGGAAAGCTCGTGAGAAGAGCTCTCGTCAGGGCACAACGCACAATCACTCGCTCCTCCGTCGCCAAACGATCGTTTGCAGCTTTGGAAGCTACTGCAGTCGCCACGTGAAGCTTCGTTCAGCGTCTAGACAGATCCAAAGAAAAATTGTCAAGCCTCCAATCAACCGGAGTGCATCAGTAACCTGACCTGATTCTCGGGCCATAGTGCCTAGTTTCGGTTCGACTTTTTGGTCGGGACGGAGAGGAAACTTGAACTTGCTGCATCGAGACACGCGGCGTCGCGGCCTCTGAGCATACCATCTCCCGCCATTCCCAAAGCAACACCGGAATATATGAGAAATTCAGCTTCCAGGAAATTCCATAATGTTTTTTCACAAGAAACACAGCAGAGGAGGAAATTCCATAATGTCTTCCAACGTTCCTACTCATCAGTCCCACCAGGAGCACAACGTCATTGGTCAAGGCCAAGGCCACAACCGATCAGAACCTTACTCCTTTCACTCCAAAAGATGATTGTCACCTTATAGTACAAACAAAAATAAACTAAAAATAACAATCTTTTGAAAATGGACATCATTGGTCAGGCACAGGCAGGACATGTTCAAGGTTGACACCCGATTTATGCAAGTAAATTGCAAACTAGAAGAGGCTGTTGTTGGTACCCCGCAGACCGGATACCCCCGTGCACAAGGAGAAAACGGCTAAGGACTCGACCTCTACTTGGAGGCCGAATCCGAGGCTGCCACGTCGTGGATGGAAGGATCGGATTTTGTCTCCCCGCCGAGGCGGGCTCCGGGGCTGCCACGTGGCCGGCAGAACCGGACCCTCGCCTCCCCGCCGAGGCGGGCTCCGGGGCTGCCACGTAGCCATCGGAACCCCCGGGACCGGGCCCGTCTCCCCGCAGGGAAGGGCTCCGGGGCCGCCACGTGGCACGCAAAACAGACCACCGCCCCTCCCCCCACAGAGGTGAGCTCCAGAACTGCCACGTGACCCGCAGGGCTGAGCCTCCGCGCTTCCGCGGAGGTGGGCTCCGGAGGCGCCACGTGACCTGTACAGCCGGGCGCTCGCCTCCCCGCAGGGGCAGGCACCTGAGCTCCGGAACTGTCATGTTGCCCGCAGGGCTGAGCCTCCGCCCTTCCGCAGAGGTGGGCTCCGGAGGCGCCACGTGACCTGTACAGTCGGGCGCTCGCCTCCCCGCAGGGGCAGGCACCAGTGCTACCACGTGGCAGATGGTCAACCCAGTGCGGTAGGAGGCCACAGTAAAGGTAAGAGTGCACTGCTCAGACAGGCATTAAGTACGCGCGCCTTCCCCAGGCGAAGGGGAGTCGCGCACACGCGAGTCAAGGCTCCAGTGTCCTGTCTTGTCCGAGTAGCCGATACAGACCCACTGCGCAAGACGGACGAGTGAGCCGCGGGGACAAGACGGACGGGACATGCCCTGCCATCATCAACAACTATGTGTAGCCCTGGCGCACGACGCGGCGGGACGGCACATTGAAGCTCCTGACAAAGGGAGGTAGATAGCATTTACCCTCTAGATTTTGTATACGATTTGGCTCTCCCCGGGACCACCTGTCGGGCCCCGGGGCCCACCTTGTGACTGCAGAGTCCTTGGACTATAAAAGGACTCAGCAGACGACCTTCACAAGGGATCGAAAACTCAAACACACTCAAGCAAGACAATACACAAACACTCCCGTGGACGTAAGGTGTTACGCTCCGGCAGCCCGAACCACGTAAATCCTCTATGTTCATCATCTCGCTGCGCTCAATCTCTTGGGACTAGCCCTCGTGAATCCAAAGAACCTCCGCGAGCTGCTCTCTAAGCAGGTCCGGGAGAAGTGTCGTTTACGACCTTCGACATTTGGCGCGCCAGGTAGGAGGGGCTTTTCTCCTGCAAGAACCTTCACCAGCAGTATGGTGAACTCTCGTTCCAATGCTAGCCCCTCCAGACCATGCTCGTTCTCGCATATTCTTTGTCATATGCTAGGTCACTCCCTTCTTGTCTCGCGCCTAATGTAGTTATGCAATCCTGCTGCTGGTGGGTCTGCTTGAGGTTCCTATGATGTATTTGAGTTCTTTTGTTGTTTTCCTGCTCGGGAGCCCGTGGCGCCGAATGGTCACTCCCCTAAAAAGCTAACGCCCGTGGGAGGTCCAAAGTGTACATCCTGCTTAGTTTGGTCCTGCACCCTAAGCATGTACACTTTGCCTCTTCAGCGCTAACGGCTGAGTACAGGGGCCGGACGACACACACTCCTGAGCAGGGCGATAAATCCGAATACCATCGCACTGAATTACCCACGCACCATAAGTACAGCTCGGGACCGTAAGACATAACGAGACTAAAAGCAGGAAAGGAGTAACCGACGAGCAAAATTATTTACATTATGTTTTAATTTTTTTGCTTACTTTCGCATACCGACTGTCGTATGCCCGATTACATTTCTCCTGTCTC
Organism: Tuctoria greenei; assembly: GCA_036927565.1. NCBI lineage: Eukaryota > Viridiplantae > Streptophyta > Magnoliopsida > Poales > Poaceae > Tuctoria > Tuctoria greenei. Next base: position 170,388,558 of record JAYESD010000009.1, on the reverse strand, counting down.
GTCCTAGTTGGAGTTGTGCTATCCTACTAAAGGCGGTTCCGCATGAGGTATCTGCGATGTGTTTGGGGTCTGATGATCGTTTTCTTGGTCGGGTCCATGGTGTCGAATGGTTCTAACTCCGGAAAGGCTAACGCTGAGCTGGAGGTCCAAGGTGTGTAGCCTGCTTAGCCTGGTTCTATACCCTAAGCATACACACCTTGCCTCCCAGTGCTAACAGCTGAGTACAGGAGGTCGGACGACTCATGCCCTGAGCAAGGCAGCGACCATAACCTGGATGCTGTCGCACCGAGTTACCCATACCCAGTATCTTAGCTAAGGATCGTAAGCCATAACGAAACTAAAGAGCAGGGAAGTGGTGACTGATGAGCGAAATTATTTTTTGTCTACCGTGTGTGCAGGACATACAGGGAGGAGTCGCAACCGACGTTCCACACGTCCGTGGTACGCGCTGGAATCACTTCTCCGAGCTCCGGTGCCCCCCAAGGGGGTCGTCGACATCACTTCTCGGAGCTCCGGCGTCCCCCAAGGGGGACGCCGATGTCACTTCTCCGAGCTCCGGCGCCCCTCAAGGGGGCCGCCGGCGCCACTTCTCTGAGCTCCGGCGTCCTCAAGGGGGTCGCCGGTGACGCTTCTCCAAGCTCCGTCGCCCCCCCCCCCCCCCCCCCCCAAGGGGGCCGCTGGCGTCGCTTCTTCGGGCTCTGGCGCTCCCAAGGGGGCCGCGGACGACGCTTCTCCGAGCTTCGGCGCTCCCAAGGGGGCTGCCGGCGTCGCTTCCCCAAGCTCCAGCGCCCCCCAAGGGGGCCGCCGACGTCACTTCTTCAAGCTCCGGCGCTCCCAAGGGGGCCACCGACGACACTTCTCCGAGCTCCGGCGCCCCCCATGGGGGCCGCTGGCGTTGCTTCCCCGAGCTCGAGCGCCCCCGAGGGGGGGCCGCTGGCGTCACTTTTACAAGACAAGATGAAGGCCCCACCTACGGGGTCGTCGCCTCCCCCGAGGTGGGCCCGGGGGCCACTGTCGGTACCCCGCAGACCGGATACCCCCGCGCACAAGGACTCGACCTCTACTTGGAGGCCGAATCCGAGGCTGCCACGTCGTGGAGGGAAGGACCGGATCCTCCTCCCCGCCTAGGCGGGCTCCGAGGCTGCCACGTGGCCGACAGAATCGGACCCTCGCCTCCCCGCCGAGGCGGGCTCCGGGGCTGCCACGTAGCCATCGGAACCCTCGGGATCGGGCCCGTCTCCCCGTAGGGAAGGGCTCCGGGGCCGCCACGTGGCACACAAGACAGACCACCACCCCTCCCCCCCCCCACAGAGGTGTGCTCCGGAACTGCCACGTGGCCTGCAGGGCTGAGCCTCCGCCCTTCTGCGGAGGTGGGCTCCAGAGGCGCCATGTGACCTGTACAGTCGGGCGCTCGCCTCCCCGTAGGGGCGGGCACCTGAGCTCCGAAAATGCCACGTGGCCCGCAAGGCTGAGCCTCCGCCCTTCCGCGGAGGTGGGCTCCGGAGGCACCACGTGACCTGTACAGCCGGGTGCTCGCCTCCCCGCAGGGGCAGGCACCAGTGCTACCACGTGGCAGACGGCCAACCCAGTGCGGTAGGAGGCCGCAGTAAAGGTAAGAGTGCACTGCTCAGACAGACATTAAGTGCGCGCGCCTTTCCCAGGCGAAGGGGAGTCGCGCACGTGCGAGTCAAGGCTACAGTGTCCTGTCTTGTCCGAGTAGCCGGTACAGACCTACTGCGCAAGACGGACGAGTGAGTCACGAGGACAAGACGGACGGGACATGCCCTGTCATCATCAACAACTACGTGTAGCCCTGGCGCACGACGCGGCGAGACGGCACATTGAAACCCCTGACAAAGGGAGGTAGATAGCATTTACCCTCTAGATCTTGTATAGGATTTGGCTCTCCCCGGAACCACCTGTCGGGTCTCAGGGCCCACCTTGTGACTGCAGAGTCCTTGGACTATAAAAGGACTTGACAAACGACCTCACAGGGAATCGAAAACTCAGACACACTCAAGTAAGACAATACACAAACACTCCCGTGGACGTAGAGTGTTACGCTCCGGCGGCCCGAATCACGTAAACCCTCTGTGTTCATAATCTCGCTGCGCTCAATCTCCTGGGACTAGCCCTCGTGAATCTAATCTTCGCGGGCTGCTCTCTAAGCAGGTCTGAGGGAAGTATCGTTTACGACCTTCGACAGCTGTCATTACAGGTCAGAAAATACTTAACTACACATAAGGATTAGCTGGGTGCCCCCGAATAGACACAACAACGATAATTTAACCAGTCACCATTACGACAGCCAATACATTAGACTTTTAAGCGGGGAAGCTATTTACAATGCTTAGTACTCTTCTACGCATACATTACTACATTAGGTGGAAGGACTTGCAACCAGCGACTTAATAATGAACCTCACCAGAATAAAAACCAAAACCTCAGTGAATAAGAGGTGCAACATAGCCTGCCAGGACAAGCACCGTCTATACTACAACTACTAGCTAGGGTACTTAGTTTGGGCTTAATCCAATACATACATCGAAAGCATTATAACCACTATAGAAATAAGCAGCATTTCCTCCTAGGGATACACAAATTTTGTCCTCTTCAAAACACCTGCAATAACCTAGCGTGGCGGTTAATTATGTCAAAGATCACAGCAGTAATAGTTTTGAAATTGAAACGGGGATCAGGTACTGAAGCTAATGAGGGATGGAGTCCACGTTACCAGCCGGCAAGGCTTCAGCGGTTCTCAGAATTAAGCGACGTGGTAGATAAGCAGCCGCCTTGCACTTCCCTCGCGGCAGAGCCCCTTTCCATTGAAATAGAAGGGCTAGTATCTTCCAACCTCTAGTTCAGCGTAGTGCCTGGATTCATTCTCTGGACCTCCTCCCTTGTGTAGATGAATATCTTATGGACCATGTTGCAGAATTCACTGTCCCAATGGAGCAATAAGATCGAATCAAGATTTCTAAATGCACCGACCAACTTAGAAAATGACCGAAATATTCAGTGACTCACTTCCAGGGATCATCCCCAACCAGCATCATGTCACCTTCGTTGTCAGTGTAGACAACCATCCATTCCTTGTTAGAGCTCTTGAGCTCCCCATTGAAGTCAAACATCTCATCTAGCTCACAAATTAACTCGTTGTAGTCATTGAACTTCGCAAGATCCACAGATCTGCC